>PVKM010003446.1:0-57430 GCA_004027735.1 Carollia perspicillata | reverse complement strand
TACTTTCCCTCTTGAACTGAAGTGTCAAGGCTGAGTGGCAGCCATCTGGTTGACAGGAATGACTCCATTTCGTTCTATAAAATTTTTGCTATCTTGAGCAGACAAATGCCATTTTATTGGTCCCGCTCTCCACACATAACTTGGGTCAAGATGTTATCTTTAGTGTGCCAGAGGTGGAGACCCTGTGACCACTACTCAGGTCCAGGTGACTGTCTACATTGTCTTCTGCTGCCTTGGGGACTGCTGATTATCAGGGGTAAAAGGTTAGGTCTCTGAGAAATATATATGTAAATATATACATGCATATATATATATATATATATATATATCAGGATTTACAACTAAATTTTGTCAAAGTCATAAAGTCACAAGGACCTTCAGTTTCAATACATACAGCTAGCTACTAAATCGACCTCCAATGTAGTAATTTTACACTTCCACCAGAAGTTTATAAAAGTATTTGTTTCCCCACATCCTTGTCAACACAAGAAATTAGCAATCATTAATATTGTTACCATTTTATGGATAAACATGATATTATATTGGTGTATTAATGCACATTTATTTAATTAAGTTGAACATTGTTAATCAACTTCTAAAATAATCACTAATTGTTTACATATTTATTTATGCAAGTGAAAATTTTAATTTTTTTTGTTTTTATTCCCATGTTATAGCATATCTCCAATTTCAAAGCTTCTCCAAGTGTGTTATAATTACTATCAATGGTATTTAAAATATTTTTTTAAAGATTTTATTTATTTATCTTTAGAGGGAAGGGTTAGGGAGAGAAATATCAATGTATGGTTACCTCTCGTGTGTCCCCTGCTGGGAACTGGCCTGCAACCCAGGGCATGTGCCCTGACTGGGAATTGAACTGCAATCCTTTGATTCACAGGCCCGCACTCAATCCACTGAGCTACACCAGCCAGGGCATATTTAAAATATTTTTGATGGTACATTTAAATACTTTTATTTTATAGACATCTATCAATTTTTATTTGGATTTAGAAAAGTGCCAGTCTTTCACTTATGATACAATTTAAAGTTTCCATTAAAAAATATTTAAGTTTGACACTTAGTTGATTTAAAAATACATTAAATAGAAATAAGTTAAAAAAACACTTTTCCAGTATATCAGAAATAAGAAAATCCATATTTGAGTGAATGGACTTTGGTATCCAATGGGTTAATCAATGTAGTATTCTTTCAATAAAATATACTCTAAGCAAAAGTTACAATAGTTTATTAAATTTCATTGCTCATTAAAAACAAAGGAAAAAGAAGAAGGAGGCAGACGAGGAAGAGGAGGAGAAGAAGGAGGAGGAAGAGGAGAGCCATAAACGAAATTACAGTTAGCAAGTAAAAAAATGGACATATGCCCAAATTCAACACACAGGCTTTCTCCAGAGCCCTAAAATAACAAGACCATTTACTTATGTGCTCCTGTGTATAATATGCACCCATATTTTTGGCCCAAACTTTCAGGGAAAAAAATTGTTCATTTAATTTTCAATTCAATTTTATTTGTTTACATTTGGGCACTTGTTTTTTTATTATTAAGGAATTTTAGCATGCCTTTTTGAACATATTATGGGACAAGAAATTTTATATAACAAATAATTACAAAACACAAGAACAGAGACAAGGTATTTTAGGTATTACTCATGTATAATGGGCATCCTTATTTTTCTCTCAAAAATTTGGGCAACAAAAAGTGTTCAGTGTACATGGAAAAATACAGTTTTTATTTGACTTCTTAAAGCAGATCTGGAAAACACATCATTTCACTCATAAACACTTCATTATGTGTGTATAATAGATAGGGAGCTTTTAACGATATAACCACAAGTACTATCATAGTTAGCATCATCAATGAACAATTTCTCAATATAAATTTTTCCAATGTCTATTTAGTTCCAATTGTCTGAAAAAGGTCCTTTTAAATGGGATCTCAAATTGAAAACCCAAAATTATTTACACTTTGCAGTTGATAGACTCTTAAATAAAATACTGTAATTTTAATTTTTATAGTCTCTATTCGAACAAGAATTTAGGAGATTTTTGAAAAATGCAAAGTACTATAAAGTTTCCTTTGAAAAAAACTTGACTACTTCCACAAAACTGACAGGTTAAATATTTGTTGAAAATATATAGGTGGATGGGGAAGAAAAAAACTGGAGTTGAAAAGGAAAATGGAAGTTTAAAAGTAGGGAAGGAGATGCCTTTGTGAAATAGCCGTTGTGCAGATAAAGGGAAATAAAGCCAACAAAATGCAGCTATTTCATGGTCTTCCTGAATTTGCTGAAGGAAAGACTGAATATAGGTGAAAAACTGAGGAGGCTGTTGAAATCATCAAGCTTTTTTGTTATTTTCTAAATTAAGTCTTTGTATGCAAATTATAGCTCAAAGAATTATGGGGAGGAGTTGAGAGATGCTCTAGTTACAAGTCATAGTTTTCCTTTTACTAAATTAAAACAAACATTGTATAATGTCTTTGTGAAGCTATTGATTGAATGGGAAGTATTGATTGATTGGAGGGATTCCATTTTATTGAAGAAAAGCTTGAAGTTTAGTAATCAAAAACAAACTAAACTAATTTGGTTAATATAGCAGAAATTGAAGCAGTCAGCAAACCTTGTGAAAAACAGACAAAATAAAAGAGAGTAAAATTAAGAAAATGCATTGTTGGAATACCAGGGAACTACAAGCACAGAGGTCCCTGAATCTCATGGAGTTAATATTCCAGTAATGGCTGTTCTGAGCATATGCCCAGATATTGGTGCCTTCTCAAAGAAATTGTCTCCTTAAGCTAATAAAATCATGGTAAAAACTGTACTTATAAAGTAAACAACTTTCTAAAGCATTAAACTGTTTACTTCTGTCCCAAACACGTGTACTGAAAACAGTAAAACAAAAGCCCTGCAGTGGCACAGAATCACCCTTTTCAATGACCAGCTATTGTTATTGAGTGTGTCCCATGGGTGGCTGCCTCTTACTTTTAGCAGCTTATAAAGTCATTCCTTTCAACTACATACTCTTCTTAAAAAAAAAAAAAAAATCCTTGTATCTGCAGAAAGACCTTAGCATCCTAGAAATGCTTTGCTGTCTTTAGGAGATTGACATCCCATTCTTTCATCCTACTCGCCTTATCTAGCATTGACTTATTTTGTTGGCTTTATCACACGTGACAAGTTCCCTGCACAATACCAGGTAAAAATGCAATTGTTCACCATGTTTTCTTATTTTGTGTCTCTCAATATTCTTCAATAAAAAATAATAGCTCCTGCACCTATAAATCTGGAAGGCAATTAGTTGGTGATACCTAAGACTCTAACATTATAAGTCTATCCAAATTTAGATATACAAGAGAGAATAATCTGGACTGAAATATGATGTCAGTTTTCATATGTGATGGAAAAAATAAAAACTGACTCTTTATTAAATATAGAGAGGTGTAATTAAATTAATTACTAGAGAAAGGAAAATTGTTTTAGTTTGCTTATTGCATCCCTTAAACGATTTTCCAAAGGGAAAACCTTCTGCCAATAAGATAATAAAACTAAGAAATCTGTATTCATTGATAATTTCAGTGCTTCTAAGCAATACCATCTTTCAACTTCTTCCTATAAAAATCTGACATCTTGATTGATAAACTTTATTTGCTTCATGAGTCAGACAGTCAGTGAAGACTGGCATGATTCTAGAAGTAAAAATAACTATTTTCTAAATTCATAAATATAAATAAATTTTGTGTTATCACCAAACTATTCCATTTTATAAACAAATATACTTTTATTTCATTTCCCAGAACAATATTTAGTACAATAAGAAAAAACTATAGTATTTTCCAGGATCTAGTATTAAATAGAAAACATTAAATGAACCTGTATAGATTTATTTTGTTTAAAATTACAAAGCAAAATGAATTCAAAATGAAAGATTCATTTGGAATGTATATTCTATATTTCTTTTTTTTTCATTGTTTTTCAAGTGTAGTTGTCTCCATTTCCCCCCATCCCCTGCCTCCTTGCCCCACTCACCCTCACCTCCTACCCTCAATCCCACCCACCTTTGGCATTGTCCATGGGTCCTTTATACATGTTTCTTGATGACTTTTCCCCTTCTTTCCCTCCTTAGCCCCCTTGCCCCTCCTCTCTGGCTACATCAGTTTGTTCTTTATTTCCATGTTTCTGGTTATATTTCAGATACTTGTTTGTTTTGTTGATTAGATTCCACGTATAGGTGAGATCATATGGTATTTGTCTTTCACTGCCTGGCTTATTTCACTTAGCATAATGCTCTCCAGTTCCAACCATGCTGTCATGAAGGGTAGGAGCTCCTTCTTTCTTTCTGTTATATAGTATCCCATTGTGTAAATGTACCAGTTTTTTTATCCACTCATTTACAAGTGTGCATTTAGGTTGCTTCCAACACTTGGTATTGTAAATTGTGCTGCCATGAACATTGGGGAGTATAGGTTCTTTTGAATTGGTATTTCTGGGTTCTTATGGTATAATCCCAGCAGTGGAATTGCTGGGTCAAAAGGCAGTTCCATTTTTAGCTTTCTGAGGAAACTCCATACTGTTTTCCACAGTGGCTGCACCAGTCACCAACAGTGCACTAGGGTTCCCTTTCCTCCACATCCTCTCCAATACTTGTTGTTTGTTGATTTGTTTACGATGGCCATTGTGACCAGTGCGAGGTGATATTTCATTGTGGTTTTAATTTGCATCTGTCTGATGGCTAGTGATACTGAGCATCCTTTCATATGTCACTGGGCCCTCTGTATGTCCTCCTTGGAGAAGTGTCTGTTCAGATCCTTTTCTCATTTCTCGAGTGGGTTGTCTTCCTGGAGTGGAGTAGTGTGAGTTCATTACATATTTTGGAAATCAAAAATATGTGATATTTCTTTTTCTTGTTCTGATTTTAAAAATATTCTATCAAAAGTTCGTTCTCATAGCCAACACATGTTTATTGTCTCATTTCTCTTTCACAATCTCGAAGTATTTCACATTTGGCCTTAAATATAATATTCTGGTTGAGTTTCATTTCATTGTCCACACGAATGCTTTTCAATTCTATCCCAGCTCTATTTCATTTCCATGAAAGATATTGAATTTTAAAGTTGTCTTTTATAAAAGTTGTACCTAAGACAAAGGAAAACAATTGGAGCTACAAAACTGAAAATTAAAGAGGAACTTGTGGTCAGGTAAAAAAAAATGGCTGGACCTCCAGGGTCAGTGCTATAGAGGGCCACATGCCGTGTGAGCATTTTACATACATATTACCCTTGTTCTACAGGCCCCTCAAACTCTTTGGTCTCATCTGCATGAGAGGGAGTGTAGGTCAGATTTCGTAGACAGACTCTGATACAGGCATCTCCCCTGATGCTCAGTTTCATTATGAGCAATATGAGCTAACGTCCTAGATTCTTCTCTGCAGATTTGAACCTCATGATTAATACAGTCTTCTAGGGTTTATCAAAAATCTGAGATTAATAGTAATCCAGCTTCATGGTTTCATTTAACCACTAAATCAAATCTAGTTAATGGGCTGGAATCACAGATACGCTTTCATGCCCTCTGCTGGACGTTGTAGGAAAAAGCTACACCTTCAGTAGTAAGAAAACCTCATTGAGAAAATGAATGCTCTTTAATATAGGAAGGAGAAAATCTACTCCTGTCATAATTAAAATATGAAACACCAGGTTAAATAGAATATTAAAAATTTATTAGTGGAACTTAATTTTAATGCAGGCAAAGATTTTGACAGAGGAGATGACAGAAAAGAGACACAGATTTATCTTTCTAAATTTCTTTTCAAATGTCATGATAATTTTATAATATAAATTTGGTTTATTATTATACAGTTCTCAGTGGACCCTAAAAAGTTTCTGCTATGGAACTTCCCAGTCTCTGGTGGTCAGAGCCAAGTGGTAGAAATTGTAGTGTCATTACAACTAATACCTGAGTAAGCTGGAGAAACAAATTCAGACCTTGTACAGTAATTAACATATAACAGTCATTCAGTAAGTATTACTTAAACAATAAATGGAAATGTAACCTCTGATATATGATGAAATATTTGTCAGAAAAGTTTCTATTAAAACCAACTCGTTTGCTACCAGCCCTACCCACCTGCTTAAACCCTATCACCACCTCTCCTCCTCCACCCAGAAAAATAAACCAGACAACCAGAGGCCAAGCATATAGCCTGTTTAGACTTACTCTGACACATAAATGCAACTCTCCTAAAAATAAATGCTGATCACTTGAACCTGGACTTTCACGAACTTCTGACAACTACAGCTGCTGAATCATTAGCCCCATTTCCAGAAGGGCTTACACTTTTATAGGTGTTAATTATAACCATGGACTGAGTGTTCTGTAGCTGGAACAGATTTTAAGGCATATAACTTACAAGATATGAACACAAATTCAGAAACATGAATAAAAAATAAAATCACCTGTAGCCCCACCATTTAAACACATTTATGTTTAACATTTTTTCTTATAGTGTGATTTTGCTTGTTTGCAATTGCAAGCTATAACCTTGCCAAAATTTATTTAACTTTATATTTCTTTTTAATTAAAGTAATGCATGCATTTCATTTTAAAAGACAAACAATGCTGTGGGCCTATGATTAAAAACAACAATGAAAACAGCATTATCCTGCTCTACCTAATCCCCATAACATTATCTCTAAATCTTGTTTCTTGAGGTAATTATGTTCTTTCTTTTTTTTCAAATCCTCACCCGAGGATATGTTTATTGATTTTAAAGAGAGAGAAAGGGAGAGAGAGGGAGAGAAACATCCATGTGAGAGAGAAACATCGATTGGTTGCTTCCCTTAAGCACCCTGGTGGGGGATCAAACCCACAGCCTAGGTCTGTGCCCAGACCAGAGATTGAATTTGCAAGCTTTCGGTGCATGGGACAACACTCCAATCAGTGGAGCCGCCTGGCCCAGGCAAGGCAATTATTTTCAATTCTCGAGTGTTTTGCTTCAGGTATTTGTAACCTAATTTCCAAATGATGTACTTTACCATTATTTCTTGATTTTCCAAAAAATTTAGATATTATTCATTGACTGCACACAATCTGAAATTAGGATTCAGCTTTCTTATTCTAGTCTACCATCTTCCTTCACACACACTTCCCCCTCTGCCTAGCTTGTTAATATGAATAGTACTCATTTTAAAACTCAGTACTAATCATTTGCATTATTCATAGCTCAAACATTTTTGAGGAATTGATCCAACTTTTTGTTTTTCTCTTTCTGATTCTGGCTCTGCACATGTCTGAATTTCTGCTTGAGTCATAATTAAATTATAATAATCGTTGTTCACTCTATACCAGGAGCAAGTTCAGATTAAAACAGATACTGAGGCAGAGAAAGCTGGGATGTGTACTAGAGTGAAATCCTAAACTTTCTTGAGGCCTCTCTGAGCATTAATTACTGATTATTAATGAAGAAACAGTGATTTAGTTATATAGCAAAAAAGTATAACACAGCAGTGATACATTGAATCCACTAATTTACTACTGAAACATCTTCCTGACCAAAATTCTTTCCCTACATTCATTCTTCTATTTGTCCTTTTTTCAGGTTATGTTCATTGATCTCTGGAAATTACCACTCAATAAAAACACTGTTCCTAAATTTGATGTTTTGGACTGAAAACATCTCTAATGTTTTCAATTGGTGATCCAGATCTAAACCTGGCTTGATTTCAGAATTTCTTCATATGGAGGAGGGGGTCCCAAAGTGCTGAAGCGCGCAGCGGGGTACAGTGTGGGGATCTGCGTTTGAAGGTGAATTCCAGCGGTGGGATTCACAGCTGCTTCTGTCCCTGGAAGAGAAAGATGGGGATGTATAATCTTTCTACTCAGTATAAAACAGATGTCCATGAAGTGCCTAGCAAAATCTGACAGTTCTCGAATCACTGGAGCAACAGAAAATTATCTGTGCGCTTGAGGAAAAAACTTGCAATCATCTTAGTCACTATAGCAAGAAAATTTGCTCTCAAGGACTGATTACAGTAGCTGCCCCTTATTTGTGGTTTTGCTTTCCACAGTTTCAGTTACCTGAGGCGAATCATGGTCCAAAAATATTAAATAGGAAATTGTGGAAATAAATCATTCAAAAGTTTTAAATTGTGCGCTGTTCTGAGTAATGTGATGAAATCTCAAGCCGTCTCGCTCAGGCCTGTGCAGGATGTGCACCACCCCTTTGTCCAGCATATTCACGCTGTACACGCTCTCTGCCCATTAGTCTCTTAGGAGCCACTTGGTTACCTGACACAGGTACCAGAGTGCTCCTGTTCCCTTGTTACCCTTGTTTTACTTAATAATGTCCCCAAAGCCATTCGCATAACTTGTATTGCATATATTGTTATGATCGCTCTATTTTATGGTTATTGTTGTTAGTCTTACTATGTCTAATTTATAAATGAAACTTTATCATGGGTATGTATACATAAGGAAGAAATGTAGTATATATAGTATATAATGTCAATGACATTATATACTATATAGTGTCAGCAGCTTCAGACATCCAGTGGGAGTCAAAACATATCTCTTGCAGGTAAGAAGGGACTACTGTATACCATCATTGATGAACCCATCAAAAAGCATTTACAACTTAGCAGCCAAAACTAAAAGAAATACCATTTTTGGTAGATCAGAAGATAAAATTCTTGCACACACAGATGGCATTTTATCTAATGTTCCCATTATGGGAAATGTAAATCTTACTTAAATACTAAATATTATATTGAATATTATATCTGAACTTCATCATTTTATATTTATGACCTGGAAACTGCCACTAATGAAAATAAATACTGAAAAGTTATTTACAATCAATAGTAAAAATATTAAGTTGTGAAAAGTTTGCAACTAAAGTATACACACAGAATAAAGAAAGGGCAATCTTAAATTTTAAATCCAAGTTCTTGATTTTTAGATTATGCATACTACAAGCCATTAAATATAAAAGCCAAGCATTTTCTTTATCAAATTGATCACCTCAAGTGACCATTCACTTACTCCAAAAGCTCCTTTGGACATTTTCTACTAGTGTTTTCTTGAAAGGCTCTTTTGGAGTCGCAGGAAATCAATAGTAATATTTTATAACCCTCTCTCTTTATATTTGTTCTTCTTTCACATGGGCCTTTCCTGCCTGGGAATGATTTCATTGCTTCTTCCCAAAACAATAGTTACAACCTCCAAAAAAGAAACTAGGCCCTCGACCTAAACAGTCAAAATTTTCAACTGCTTTTGTATATTAAATTTAACTATCATGTCCATTCATCTACGCATTGTCTCAGGCTGGGTTTTTTTTTTTTTTTTGCATTAAAATGGCAGGAGCGAGAAGTGCCGGTGAAACCAAACCTATTTCCTATCTGGCCCTTAATAGGAAAAGTTTGCTGCGCTCTTCCTTTAGAGGATTAAGGTTTGATACCATCAGGTAGATTCCAAAGACCACGCCATAGTCATGAAAACAATATAGGGTAACCATGTATTGGACAACAGCTGCGTCACAGGAGCCCATACATAGACTGTTCAGAAGTATTGCTTTGGAGCGGATAACAGTTATTTAGAATCATGGATTTTCATATATTGGTTTTATTTTGTATTCAGTGGTTTGCACAACTAAGCATAATAACTCAGATATTAATATAATGTGTGGAAGGCAGAGTTATATTTAGAATATATTTTACCTCCTGGTTCAGCACTTTTTTAAAGAATTTATTTATTAACTTGAATAATCTACTCCTAGGCTATTACATAATCTTTCTGCTTTTGTTTTCTTTCATGCAATATTATGATAGTATCTACATCTACAAAAGCAGGGCTAAATAATGTAAAGTGCTTAAAGCCTGGCACACAATAATTATTAATTAACATTTAAGTATCATTATTATTACCATAAGTATCAGCATTATTAATATATATGAAGAACTATACTATGCTGGAAGTATACACATTTTCCTTTATTTATAATATTATTTCCCAATCTATCCTGTTTTAATGGTGAGTATTTTAATCATTATCATTATTATTATTATAACAGACTTTTTTAAGTGAACAATTTTGTGGCATTAGCGTCTCTTGCGGTTAGGAAGTTTGGGATGACATAAGCTACGCCTGAGGGACTGGATAAAATGGAGTTAACATTCATTAAGGGTGCCTGACCCAGCACGTGCTTGCCTTGTGGGTACTTGTACTGAGCACCGCCCAGTTTCCAGGAGAACTGTTCCTGGAGTGTTCAATACAAAGTCAGTGGTAATTTAGCTATCATTCTGCCTGGGGTAGTCAACCAGACTGATTCACAGTTAATAGCTCAAATGGTTCCCGCCACTGTCATTATCCATACTGTGGTCCAGGTAACAGGATGTCGACAATTTCCCTCTGTGGCAGGAAAGTTTTATTGTTACCTCCTTACTACAGCTTTGGCTATTGCTCTTACACTTGCTATGAAAGCCACAAGACATTCATTTCATAAACATAGCCGAGACAATGCATTCAGAGAGCTCTTGTAAAATCAAACATATCAGTTTTCAATTTTTTTCAAATACTGCTTATGTATAATATCATGTGATTGGAAAGGAAGCAGGTATTATTTTTATTTTTTGACAAATGAAGTATCTGAGAGACATCAATTAAAAGTTCCTGCAAAAATCCTATGGTTAGTGAAGATATTAGAGTCTGTTAATTATGTGAAACCAATACACTCATTGCTGAGTTTTTAATAGGCAGATTTCAGATTTCCCATACCATTAAGAGTCACTCCAGCCCTGGCTGGTGTAGCTCAGTGAATTGAGCACGGGCTGTGAACCAAAGGGTTGCGGTTCGATTCCCAGTCAGGGCACATGCCTGGGTTGTGGTCCAGGGCCCCAGTGGGGGCCATGTGAGAAGCAACCACGCATTGATGTTTCTCTCCCTCTAAATTCTCCTTCCCTTCCCCTCTCTCTAAAAAAAAAAAAGTCACTCCAATGAACTTGGCTTATTTTAATATGCCCTTTCTACCTCTTTTTTTTTAAACCTTTTACCTTCTCTATTCCATCCTTTTATATATATAGGGAGTGGCTAAAGATGCCTGATTTTGAGTTACAATTCTTTCATCTAGTAACTTAATCTCTAAGTACCTTTGTTCCAACATCTTTAGAATGTTCAGAATGAGAGTGAACCCCTCACTGAGGCAGAGGGAAAAATAAATGAAATTGGAGGTGTCAAGTGTTAACACAGAGCAAGACACAGGGTAAATGTTCAATAAACGTGAGCAGTTACAACCACCATGCTTCACTGTGAAAGTGTGTAAATAAGAAACTTTCCTTCTTCACCAAAATGAATCACAGAATATTTATATGTAAAACATCAAGTATTGGGAAGTGCCATTTAAAATGACAGGATCCTGGGTGTGGCGGGGGAGAAGGGAGCTGAGTGTAAAGTCTGCTCTTGCCTCTCTCAGTCCAGCTCTCCTTCCCCTCCCTGACTTGGAGCATTCCTATTTAATCACTACGGGAAGACTGGCATTTCTATTTGCCTTAAAATAAGAAAAAGGAAAGATTATCTTTGAAATAGCAGAAGAAATGGTGTCAAGGAGATTGGATAGTTGAAAGGCAACATTATTGGAGAGATCAGCCCCGAGGAGAAGCTAAACCAAAATGAGTGTGCCCAGAAAGCGTGTCTCAGAGGATTCTCACCTCAAGGTCTACTCAGGAAGTCAGGGGACCTGCTTGCTGCTTCGTCAGGGCTGAGGGGACCCAAATCTGACACTCGTGAAATAGAAAGAAAGTGTTTCAATGTAGATTTTATAGTATTTTTTTTATTTTTTGTTTAAAAATATGGAAAGATAATGGCAGGGATGCCCTTCTTAGGCTCTCATATTCTTTCCTTTCTAATGAACACTAGATTGTTTTCTACCTCGAGCCCTTCATCAAGGCACCCAAACCTTACATTTTTTGTTTTTATTATTTTTAAATGTCTTACTTCATAAATAAGGGTGTTTTTACTCAGCTTCACAACCTAATTTTCAATTTTTCAATGAAAACTTATCAGTCACATTTTCAGTGAATGATAAAAATGCTCATTTATATTAATCTTAAAACTCCTTTTAATAGCTCCTTTGTCATTGTGTCTTTTTTAAAGCACTAATTAAAAAATTAATCTAATAAGCCCCAAACTTTATGTCTTCTTGTTTCAGTGAGGTGTACTCTCTACCTATTCTTCCTGTTGTATAGTCCTTGGTCTTATGAAGTGGAGAGCACTGGTCACAGACGATAGAGATTTGGGATACAAGTGGTTGTGTGAGAATCTTGATGATTTTTCTCTTTTTCTATCCCCACTTTCACTGAAAATATGGACTCATTCCTTTTTAAAAAATCACCTTCTGGAGCCAAGTGTGTGTTCTCACTCTCTATTTACACAGTTGAGGAAAAAAAAACTTGGTTGTAAAGCAGTGTTTTCTGTTGAATTATTGGAGGGGAGTGTACTAGAAGCTTCATTAACATGGGTAAGATAATGAAATTAAAAAAAAACTTTCAAACACTATATTATTTTTACCCCTAACAGAGGTGCTAAAAAAAAGCATAAAATACCTGAATTATACTAGAATTGTTAGGCTCTGATGATTGAAAGAGAGCCAGAAGGTCTCAGAGACCACCTCATGGATTATCCCATTCAAGAAGACCTGAGGGCAGTGAATGGGTCCTTTCTGAGATTTCAGCAGAAACAGGGCCAGATGAGCTGGGGATGGAGGAGGGCATTGCGGGAAGCAGAAACTATCTAGATCCTGGAGGTGGGTCCAGGAAGAGGAGTTGGGCCCGAAGCAGAACAAAAGAATGTGATTTTAGGGATTGTATAAAATAAATGTTCAAATGTCAGTCCTTAAATTAACTTCAACTTCAAACTGCAGGTCCCTTCTCCTTTTAATCTTCAACCTTCCTTTCTCCTCCCCTGCTTTTACTTTCTTCTGGTCTTTCTCCTCTTCCTCATTCTCTAATAGTACCTCCTTTCCCTTCTTATCTTCCATGGGGTGGCAGAGATAATAATTCTCCCTTTTTTGCTCATAAATACTTTAATCATATAGTATGTTTCTCACCTTGGAAACATAGGTCCTATGAGAGGGGAAGAAAAACTGAGAAATCTGAGCATTGGATCAGCCAAGAACTGTGAAAAGACATGTTTATTGGCCCAAAAGATGCTACTGGGAGCCAGATGCTTGGCTGAGATTTCCAAGGACCTTTCTTAGACAAAAGTCTCATCAGATGTTCAGATGGGCTAGGCTGGTGAGGCCTTCCTTAAACACCTTTGATGACATTTCCAAGCCAAGTGTTTTCTTTCCTCTCTTTAGTAGTTCTAATCAAGGTAGTTGGCAACCTGAATCATATCATATGATCAGAAATTGGTAATGAGAGAAAGTTCCTATTGTAGGTGTTTTAATATTAGTAAATTTCAGTCCACTCCACCCTCCAACAGTCAGTCAAAATTCTTCTGTTGGCTTTTTTCAGTTGAGGTAGATTTCACAGGACCCCAAGAGTCAAACTTCTCAACCACAGGTCAGAAGAGCAGAGTTGTTTCAAATAATATATTCAAAAATAGTGGTAATACGCCCTGGCTGGCATAGCTCAGTGGATTGAGCGCGGGCCTGTGAACCAAACGATCGCGGTTCAATTCACAATCAGGGCACATGCCTGGGTTGCAGGCCAGTTCACGAGACGCAACCATACATTGATATTTCTCTCCCTCTCTCCTTCCCTTCCCCTCTAAAGATAAATAAATAAATAAATCTTAAAAATTTAAAAAAAAATAGTGGTAGTAACATGTGAGGAGTTATGAAAAATAAAATAAAGGTCTAGAAGGAACTCAAGGTTAATATAGCAAATCTAGTCCCTTCATTAAAACGTTTTAAATGACCCATTTCCTACAGAGGAGAAAAACCTATCATCCCCTTTGTGTTCAGGGGTGACAAGGAGTCCAGAAACCTATTTCATGTTCTGATATGTCACCAGTATCCTCATGTGAGTTCTCATTTCCCCCCCTTTCTGAACAGTGGCCTTGAGGAAGTCTCAGAAGTCTACCCCATAATCTGCAGAGTGGGCACATGAAGCTGACAGTAACCACACTCAGTTCCACATAGTTTGTGGTACTTGTGGAGGTGGAGGCTGTGGTTTTGACCAATCGCTTCCTCTTTATCATAAAAATATCCTGGTAGTTGTTTTCTCACTTCCCTTTTGGACAGCAGCTTCTCCTATGGAAATACTAGGTAGGAAGAATCATTTGCGTGGAGAATTGAAAGAGTAAAAAGGATCCATTGGGGAAAGGAAATCCAGTATGGAT
Source organism: Carollia perspicillata (assembly GCA_004027735.1). Classification (NCBI taxonomy): domain Eukaryota; kingdom Metazoa; phylum Chordata; class Mammalia; order Chiroptera; family Phyllostomidae; genus Carollia; species Carollia perspicillata. The sequence continues at coordinate 43,082 of PVKM010003446.1, read as the reverse complement.
CTGGGTTTCCAACTAGCTTAAAATAGTGACTCCCTAGAATTTACTTCCAAAAGTTACTAGTTAAGAATAGGTGACTAGTGGACCAGAGATGAATACGCCCTAAATTACTCTTCTACATTTTTTTTGTTTTAGCGAGGAGAAACAAAAATGCCACATCAAAGGCTATGTGAATGACTGTTCACTGTGTATACAGCTACCCTGAGCCTTCAGTGGACATGTGGGAGATGGTCAATGGATGGAATAACCTAACACCTAACCTTGTGTGGGTGGGGGGAAAATAATGGGAAGGGACAACTGAACCTGTGACCTCTAAGATGGAAGTTGATAGAAGTGAACTTTGTAGTATAACTTAATCTGGGGGAAAGTTGAATTGTTCTTTGATCAAAATAAGATAAAGAGCTATACCAGTGGAATTAAAGAAGAATGGATGGAATAGGGAAGGGGATGAGGATTCTGGAGAGAAATGCAATCTCTGCCATTAGGAAATCACAATATGGAAATATTTGAAGGCCCAGGATCTAAGGTTGTTCTCAGCGTAGGTGGCTAAGTCATGAGTATCCTGCTCAAATATTCTTTGGCTTCTTATCCTTAATTCTGGACACTCTAAAGTCTATTAGTTGACTTAGAGCAAATATCTATGTGGTGCATTTACTCTCAGAGTAGATATCCTCCAGGAGAACAGCCACTTTTCCAAACTGGTATTTAGGAACTAGATATAATATCTGAGAAGCCTTGGACATAATGCCTAGCACTTGGTAGATAATGAAATAAGTTTTGACTATGCTATTATTTTAAAAAAACAATTTTTCCCAAGTATTTTCTTTTCCTGTCCATAATGACTTCAGGATAACATAGAGACCATGATTTTAATGCCCTGCACTCGGTGCTATTACATGCAGATTTTGAAGTATCATATCAGCCTTGACCCCTTCTCTCACACCCATACCTATTTAGGTAAGTTCAGGCAAGTTCAAGTTAATTAAAAACATGTACATAAACCACCATTCAGGAAATATGAAATCATTAGATAAATGAGGATATAACCACAGCACATAAATTGCCCTAAAATTATAACCATATAATTGAGTAACTTACTTCAATTTTTTAAACGATTTTTTTAAAGATTTCAGGAAGTCTAGGAAGTCTTCCTTAGAATACTAAGAGTAAGAGAAGGGCTAAGAGGACCCAGGTGAATTCTCCTATGTGGAAACTCAAGTAAGTTGAAAGGTACATAATTGCATTTGTTTATTTAACTCCTCTAGTTCAATGAAGAAAAATAGAACAAAGTAACCACGTTGACCCCTTCAACTCATGTGTTTTGTTAAAAGGTCAGTGACCCTATTTTCCTCTGTGTTCAGAGGAAAATAATTTTGATTTTAAGAGAACTAACTATTTTCATTGGAGATTTTACTTATCTTTCCCAAAACAACCATTTCTCAAATTGGCAATATTTCCCTTGGTAAATAATGACTTTAAAAAAAGTCAATAGTAAATATAATCACTAAACCTTAGGGTAATGAATTTTGATATTAAAACATGTTAGTTTATTTTTATCCCACTTTTTATTTAGCTGTTAGTTTTTCCAGGACATGCCCTACACTATCTACTGGAAATCTTCTGTGGCCCAGGTTTCTGAAGTGCAGCTGTTAATCTCTATAAGCATCTTTGAGGCAACTGTGGTATACACAGTGCAGTAACCTAGAGAATGTCTCACAACAGATGTTCCAGATAAGGACAAGGCGTGGAATGAATCATAACTCTAAGACCTCAGTTTTCTCCATGTCTTTCCTCCTAGTACAGACTGGAAAATAGTAGGAGGGGCATGGTTCGGGGGCAGGGTGGGAGCAGGCAGGAGCAGGATGCTGCCAGTGCGTCTGGGGAGAAAAAATATATAAGTATTTAGACTCCTTTGCCTTATTCCAAGTTTTTTAGACTTTGCATTGTCAGCAGACAATATGGAAAGTGTGGCTCAATGTTAGTGTAGATGAGGGAGGCAGAGAGCTTAGTAAATGAGACTATGAACACAGGGTAGTATAAAATGATATCAGAATCTCAAAAACATTTTTCTGCACCTTCAACCCTACCATTTACTTGAAGTGACCAGCCCCGTATCTCTCTTCTTTCTGCTCGTCGACTGAGTGAAATGTTCAGGTTCTATCCGCACTCGGCTATAAATCATTTTCCCAAGACACAAGTTTTGTTTGTTTGTTTTTTTCCCTTTTGTGGTCTCCCTACTTCTGAAGTTTTCTCACACCCTTTCCCAGTCCATGGCTTTACAACTCCAATAAACTGTGTCTGGTTGTAAAATCACAAATCTGCTTTTCAGAGATTAGTTTTTTTTTTTTAAATTTATTGCAAAACTGTAGGTTTTCAAAGAGCAAGTTCATAAGTGTGCAGACAGCTCACCATACACAGAGCCCAAGTCTCCAACAGCGAAAACAGCCACGGTGCGTCTTGAGGAACCAAGTCGGCATCTCCTCAGCCAGCTCTGCAGGCAGAAGAGCACTGTTCCGCAGAGCAGAGCCACCAGGAAAATGAGCAGCAAGAGCCTGATGCCAGAAGCATAAGGAGAGGAGTGAGGTGGAGCGTGAAGGGATGTTAAGAGCTGTCATTACTTTCTGAAAAGGGGGCAGGAACTCACAAGACTGATTGCAAGCAATCTGGGAGGCCGAATTCATACACCGGTACCACCGCCACCACCGCCACCTGTACATTTTCACTTAATGAATGTGTGCTGAGCTCAGGGCAATAGTTTTGCCTTCAAAGATTTTCAACTAGGGAGTAAACTATTATTCTTAAAGCTAGTAAGTTTACTTAAATAAAAAGTGATGTTTCTACATATTTTGATTCACAGGACTTCTATTATTTTCTTAATAGGTATGATTTTGTGTGCAGTATTAGTTATTTAGGAAAAGGGATGTGTGTGTGTGCGCACACATGTAGCCAAAGGTTTTATAAAACAAAGTGAAGATGTTCTTACCAGATATACCAGTCATTTGGGTATTGATCTTTATAGTTTATGCACCTGGTAATAAAGAACAGTTAGTGTTGGACCTCTAAATGGCCAAACCTATTCTTTTGGACCACAATATTTGTTCTGACACCTAATTCCTCAACAACCGCTTACTCATTGCAAGTCCCCTGACACAATTAAGTGAATGTTTACTGTATGCCCGCTTCATTATAGGCACTGAGGATACATGTAAATGGAAACCGTGAGATCCTTAAACAGGTAACTGCACGGTAGTAGGTTCAATGCTTGAGTTACAAACACTGTTGTGCATGGAGAAGATAGTGACTAACTTTTCAGGGCTAACATGTCATAGGTATTAGATATTAGGAGATAACCATCCCACCATTCTGTTATTCAGAGACGCAGAATTCTTGAAAATGCAAATGCTCCAGGGAAGTTTATGATGTCTATTAACGTTTGATATCTTGGGGAATAGCAGCACTTTAACTCTGGTTGGAGAAAGAATTTAGGATAAAAGGGAAATGAATGAATGTGTTCATTTTTGCCATTTGCCAAAGTGTTAGAAGTTGATTTCTTCAATCAGGATGGTTAAGCCATCTGTGTGCCTCAGCACAACTTAATATTTCCAAACATAAGGCTAACAAGATTACACAGAAATGAAGTTCACAGTGTAATTTTAGTGTGGTTTAACTCCCCAGGTTTAGACACTTATGTGCTCTTCATCCCAGAGTCCCTTTTCATGTCGTACATTGTGCTTTGAAAGCATGTTTGCTGATGGACTTCCTTCATACCTCGGTAGATGGGTTGCTGTTAAAATATCCTGGGATTAAAGAGTGGAAAGCAGTTCATCACAGCCCGATAAGCTTCGGAGATGGAGCTGCACTCAATCACGTCTTCTTCAGCCATGGTTAGAATAACACTCAGTACTTTTTAGCTTGAAAGCATTCATAAATGTCAGCTGATTTATTGCTCCCAGTACCTCTAAGGAGAAAGTGTGTCCTGTTTATCACTCTACTCTTCAGAAATGACACTTTAACATATGTGAATGTCAACTTAAAAATTTTACCCCAGCCCTAGCTGGTGTGGCTCAGCAGACTGAGCATTGGACTGTGAACCAAAGGGTCGCCAGTTTGATTCCCAGTCTGGGCACGTGCCTGGGTTGCGGGGCCAGGTCCCCAGTAGGGGGCTCAATAGGCAACCACACATTGATGTCTCTCTCTCTCTCTTTCTCCCTCCCTTCCCCTCTCTAAAAACACATAAATAAAATCTTTAAAAAAATTTTTTACCCCAAATATTTAAGACAAAACTCAGTCACCCAGACAAAAGTTTTTCTGGATGTTTGATTTTGCACCTAGAGGGTTTAGTCAAAAACACAGGTACAGATGGCTGGAAAAAATGGCAGCTAAAGTATGACTTTAAAAATCATCCTAACATGAGTGATCATCAACAAAGGATTTTAAAAATAATTAATGGCATATATTTTTAAAGAAACATTATCTATTTATAAAAAATGTAGATTTATATTTATAGTTAAAATCCTTGATAAGTGAAACAATATAGGGCCTTCATTTTTATTTTGTGTATTTATTTTATACAAATACAATGCTTTCACTACATAGGTATTATATAGTTATATATATATAGTATATCAAATTACTAACAATGTTTGCTTCTTTTGAAGATATTTCATGAGGCAATTTATCTTTTCTATATTTCTATATTATTCAAATTTTTATAATGTACATGCATCACTTGTACTCATAACATTTTAAAATATATTAAAATATAAAAAATCATTAAAATGTAACATTCTGATTTTGAGATGAATGCAAGAAACTTTTCTTTGTGTATTAGACAAATCAAAAAAAAAAAGCTTCTTGTTTTTGACTCTTGAAATCTAAGTTCATGACCAGAAGTGTTGATAGCTTCATTTTCCTCCATACATAAATCTCTGCTCTTCTTTACATTTAAAAATAAACCACATATTTATTATAATGTCATTACAAGTTTAACTACCTTATTTTATTTCCTAGCTTTAAATTTTGAGCCACTCAATATTTTTTTCCAGTGCTAACAGTTATGCGAACTGACTTATTTCACTTTCTCTTTCTGACACTGTGTACCTACTGGTGGATTTTCTGATATGCAGCAAAATAGCCAAGAGGTAGTTAGCTTGAGAAATGCAAAGTGCCATGTAATTTAGGAATTGCAGGCACCTTTGGGATAATTTATTTTCCCCTTAAGATTTTACATACTCCACCGGTGAGACCCAGAAAGTAGGTGGGGAGGTCACTAGCTGCCCAAGGGACTTGACCCAGAATATGGCCCTTCTGGCCCCGTGTCCTTCCCTCCCCTCCACTTTCTGTGGTTTTCTCAAGTTCAATTTTTACACAGGAATTCTTTGAGTTATTTTAAAAAAGTATGTGAACTGTAACAATATTCTAATTACTCAAACTTTAGATGTAAGATTTTCAGTGTAGAAAAAGTTTCATTTTTTTAAAGATGAAGTTATTGCTCAGAGATTTGTATATGCTTGGTCAAATTGGCACAATGATGCTAATAAGAAAAATGACATCGAGGAAAAGTGGGAAGTGACCATGTGTTTCAGAAATGCATTTCCAATAGCAGACTTCTCTAGAAGTAGTTGTTGAAGGGGATCTTTTTTTGTCCCTACAGGAGTGACCAGTGCCTTACTTTACCCAGATGTTGTGAGGATGATTTCTTCTCCACGAGGATGGTTAGAGGAACTCATCTTTACTACTGTTCTCAGTGCTGAGAAACTGTGGGCCTAAATAAGATTGACTATTGAAATATAAACTTATTACTTATTACTTATTGAAATATAAACTTATTATAAATTCAAGAATATATCGAGTCATTAAGCAGCACATGACTATGAAGGGAACCAAAGTTTTATATTTTGAAATACATATTTTAAGCTATTTATTAGGAAACAAAAGACTCAGAAAGAACCTTTGACCATCCCCATTCCCCTCTAAGAGATTCAGATGGAAAGGTTTACTTCAGGAAGGGGATCTTGGGATGTTAGCCTTAATTTAAATTTAGTATGATAAATAAGAGCACTTCAGTCAAAAGCTGCTTAGCTAGACTCTGTGTCCCATTGTTTCTCTGTTGCCTAGTAAATATTCACCTGCCTTGGATGTTCCACACTTCCTCCATCACCTATAAATGGCCCAGTCTCACTTTTGTAACCTAAGATCCAGTCTCCTTCTTTCTCCATTGTCCAAAATGACATATATGTCACTTTGCCCACTGTATTTGGAATTTTTATGCTTATGTGAAATTCCAGTGCACATGTATTAACATTTTGATTTTCTCCTGTTAATCTATCTCTGTTAATTTAATTATTAACCAACTAGAAAGACTTAGAAAGTGGGAGGAAAAGTATTATATATTGTTTAGCCCCCCAACAACTGTATCTTAAAAGCACGTTGAAATGTACAAATAACACAGTTTAGAAACGTCATTAGTTTGCTTCTATTTGAAACGGAATTATCCAGAAAGTTACCTCCCATGACCGATGTGATTTATAGGTATGAATGCAGCCATAGGTAATGTATTGATTCTTTCATGAACGCAAGATCCCTCAAAACCTGAACAGGGAAGAATGCAGTAAGCAAAAATACCTAGAAATCAACAAGGCTTCTTATTTGTTTAACAAAGTTGATCATAATAAAAATGGATTTTCTTTTGCTTTTAGAAAAATTAAGCCACTTGCATTTAAAACTATTTTCTTTTTCTTGCATGGCTGTACCAGCCATTTGAAACTCATCCGGGGTTTCTTAAATGACTTCAGCCTTTTTTTATTCTTTGAAATTTGAAAATGCCTCCTGCTATTTACTTACATTTCATTTTCTTCACATGGTGGGTCCGAGAGCACGAACTGAAACACATGTTTAGAACAATAAAATCCAAACATCTTGTCACTCTAATCCTTTAATACAACAGCACCTAGAGACAATGTGGCTTTATATAATTTCATTTGCTTTTTTAATCAAAAGCTTTGGAGCATAGTTTACTGCCAGGCACACAGAATTTTAACTGGAAACAAAATCTCTGGGTAGAGTTTCCAGCTCAGCAATGGTGGAGATATGTATTATAAGTCAGCTTTCTATCTTACACACCATTATAGATGGATGTAAAATTGCTTTTTGTTTTTTCAATAGGCAGGCTTTTCTTGCTCTAAAGAGCTTGTGCACCTTGCATTTTGTCTTTGTTTTCATATTTTAGTTAGAGGAAGAAGGTTAAGTATCTGTATTACTGTCACACAAAGACATCAAATTCCCTACATGAAAACAGAAGTTCATCCCATCAGCATTCATGAGTGTTAAATAGATGGCAGATGGGGTGACTTCCACCTGCTTTAAGGCTCAGATTGATTTAAAGGTACTACATTCCTGTTGAGAGTTACATTTCTCTCGTTATCAAACAGGGGGAAAGTAATAGGTTTGATGGCCTTGTTTTAAAAGACCAAAACCATAAGCAATCCAACACAATTATTATAGCTCTCTGTGTTGAGCCTTACAGTTTACAGTAACTCACATCACAGAGGAAAGACAGACCTTCTTTCTAGAGGTTTTGTGTGTTTGTTTTTTCCCTGCCATGAGACTTCTCCTGTGTGTAATAAGAAAATCTTTAAATGTCATTTACATGTAGTCCTAAATATGAGTTGATGAAGTTAGTGAAGTGTTATTTTCCCAGTCTATAGCACAGAAATATACAGCCAAGTAAGCAGTTACAAAATTTAAAATTACACACGTGGGAATTTTGTGTGAGATATGACTTTTTATCTCCTTAATCTCAAATGCATCTTTATTGGCACCTTGTAGTTACTCCACCATGTTTACCTGGGCAAAGAGATTTGTGGAGTTGCAGATGGAGCCATGAACTGGCCGTCAGAGAGCATGGCCATGAACAATTTATAAATACAGAATATAAGTTTCACTCTCTTTTTAGCTCTCCGTGAGTATCCAAATGTATTTCCAATATTTGGATACTCACTGAAAGGAAAATGAACATTCAAAGTTTGTCCATAAAGAGAGTTTATGTATGAGTAGATGAAATCAGTTGGGATCTAGTTTAACAGATAAACAAATAATGCCAGCATTTCACTTTCAAGCCGCTGCCTGATCTGGTGTGCTGTACCCTAGCAAAGAGTGAGTGCACAGTATATCACTGTTACTACCTCACTGCCAATGCATTAGCTGTCGGACTTCAGGATATAAGGAAATGGAGAGAGAAGTCTTCTTGTATTTTCAGACCTGAATCTTTCAAGTACGTTGCACTCAAGTAATACAGCTACAGAGTTGTAGGTGTTAGTCTCAGTGAGAAGCTAGAGCAGAGGACCCAAAATAAACTCCAAGTTGGTTCTGTCTACATTGTTCAGCAATGGAAAACTGTCAAGTGTCGAGTGTAGTTCCAGGCAAGAGTAACAGACATATCTTAAATTAAGGCATAGAATTTTGCTATGTCAGTGGCATTTTTTATTTAAAAAAATTACAGCATAGCAAAGTTAAGCAAAGATTACACTGCATCATATAACTTCAAAAGCAACAGAACTGAATAAAGAAGAAATACGACTGAAATCATGAACCATTTTGTTTTCAGTATCTTTGACCAATAAATATGAGTAGTCATAAGCTTCTAGTAAAACTTTTGAAAGGAAATATTTGAAATGTATGATTGAAGTTACCCAAAGAACAAATTCATAACCAATCAGGTCCGCAGAGTGGTACCTCTGAAAAGCTTTCCCCAGAAAGAGAGATGATTACCTGGAACAGTGGCAAACACAGGCTTCCTGTTTTGGAGATCACTGAAGTGAAACTAAAAGGTCTGAATCTCGACATACTTAAAGGACAAGCTGCTCAAAGACAGTGGTTTGCTGTCTGTGTTTATTTTCCTTTCTCAGAACGTGTTAGCTTCTCTGTAACTCACGCTTCCTACCAGAGCACTCGTTAATGATGGCTCCTTGTGACGGGTAGAGTGCGTGCTGGGGCAGGAACGTTGGGTGCACGCTCACAGGTACAGAGAGTTCAAGGAATTTCAGGTGGAGGTCAGAACCTTGGTACTGTTTGTCAAGCATTTAAGAGCTGATCTGCAACACTAGCTGGCTGCTTAAATAACTTAACAATATTCAAGTGCATGTTCTGTTCCAGGGGCATTTCTGGGTTTTATATAGAATCTTGTACTTGAACATTTACTTGGTTTTCTTCCCTTTGTCGGTCCTCTTTGCTTCTTTTCCTATACATCATTTTCAGTCCCAGATCTAAGCCAAGCCTGGGCATAAATAAAGTTTTCCATTTCTAATAATGATCACGCCCTACTTTTAAACAGATTATATTTCAATGTTTATTTGAATAAAATAACACAACTGCCAATAAAAAATGTTTGCCAAAATATCTAAGGAATTCTAAAAAAGAACAATGAGGAGACATGAACTATTCTACATGTTAAGATATTAGAAGAGTAGAAAATTTTATAAAAATTGGTACTAATACACATAAACAATAAGATAAATGTACCAGAATAGAGAGCTCAGAAATAAAACAAACACAGAGATCTATTTTTTCTGTCATTTCAAACCAGCATGGAATAGATACTGTTTAGAAAATGACAAATAATCAAGTGGTTAGGTGGAAAGAATGTTAAAATGTCTAACCATGTTCATAATCAGTTAACTACAACTTACAATTATAATCACATTGACAAGTTTAAAAATTCATGATACAGTGAGAGGAGATAGATATGGGGAGGCAAACTCTGTCATACATGGTTGGGAAATCACTATAGCCTCTCTGGAAGGCAATTAAGCCATATTTATATACCTAAAAACTCAATAAATCCTTTGGCCATGAATTCTCCTTTCAGGAATGTAGCTTACAGATATTACTACATGTGGCACAACTAATGACAAGCAATGATGTTCACTGAAGCATTGTTGGTAAAAACAAAACATTGGAAAAAAGCTAATGTCCATCAAAATGAGACCAGTTAAATACAAACTGATTATATCCACTCAATAGAATACTAGGCAGCTATTTAAAAAAGTGAGAGAAGATCATCTTTTTAATGTTATGTATGCGATGGCTTTCATGAGTTATTAATTAAAAAATAAATCATAGAGCATTATGTTCTATAATCCTGCTAACTTTTGTGAAATAAATGAACAAGTATAGATAGCTATAGTGTTTTTCCCCTGTATAAAACTTACATATACAGAGGTCTGTCTGGAAAAAGTCCAGCCATTATTAATGTAATGAAAAGAGTTTATGTGACATCAGTGTAACCTGGCAGCCAAGAAGACTAGACTGGAATGTGCATGTGTGAATAATGATGACTTTACTGTACGAGTCAGTGGGGGTGGTATATGCCATTGAGTGAGCATGTGTACTGTGTGGTCGTCACATTCAAAATGACTGAGTGAGTAGAGCAATAGATCTGCATCAGATTTTGCATGAAGCTTGAACTTCGCTCCATAGAATCTATTCGGATGTTTCAGAAGGCTCTCAGGAATGATGTAATGAGTACAGTGCAAATAAAAGCATGACACAAATGCTACAAAGATGGTTGAGAATCGGTTAAAAGTGATCCACATTCTGGAAGGCCTGCCACGAGCAGAACACCTGAGGATGTTGAACTTGTGCAGGCTGCAATTCACAAAGATCGGAGAACTGTGTGAGGTCCCAAGGTGCCTACTTCTAAAGGGGACTAAGGTGTCATTGTCCTATGTACAATGTTTCTTGTATCTTGTATCTTCTTCAATAAATGAAGATATTTTTCATAGTAAATGTCTAGATACTCTCTGAACAGACCTCATATACTAATATATGCATAGAATATCTCTGCTTGAAATAATTAATAGTGATTTTCCCTGTAAAAGGGGGAGTCTGAGGAAATAAGTAGAAGAAAAAATTACTTTTGATTGCTAGTTTCTTACATGTTTGGCTCATAATAAATTCTTTATATGCCATTTACTCATTGTACACATACATTTCTATGGGTCACTTTTGAATCCAGACATCTAGAATTCAGAACAAGCAGGTTGTAGTTCAAGCCCCATAGAGTTCCCTGAATCCAATTCAAATGATAATATATGAATTTATTTATGGTCACATACATAGATTGCACTAAAAACAAAGTAGCCGTGTCAGTTGTCTAAACTACTGCTCTGAAATGGTCATTAAGGTACACGGATGAGTTGAGCCGCGTCTGGACTGCTGAGCAGGCTGTGGTGGGCTCGGCCTGTTTAGTATGCAGCCACGGACACGGCCATGCATTGCAAAGCAGAGGAAGGCATGGCGCCAATGCCAATAGGAGATAAGGAAACCAAGCCCATGGTATTATTTGTTCCTAAGACAGCCTCCATTTTGAGTGTCTCTGAAGCCTGTAATTAAATAGAATGAAAAATAGGCTTTTCACTGGTGAACTTATTATTTATTAGGCCGTTGGTCAGAAGCCTGACTTCTGTCAATGGAGTCAATGATTTTAAGAATTGCTAGGAAAGGATGAGAAGGTCAGATGACTAGAGAAGAATAGAAGGGAAACAAGAGCAGCATGTTTGGCTTAGCTTTGTAAACAGGAACTACAACCAAGATACATAGATTAAATAATTCTTCCCCCAAAATGATCCCATAGCAGATGGCTGACTGCGAGTATGGTAGCTGATTGAAGGTGGAGTCCATAGTCAGAATAATACTGCAAACGATACTACTATATTTGGTGTAAAAATAAATAAATATATATAAAACCACCTTTCTTCTCCCTGATTGCTATCTATCCATTTACTTGCATGGCTTTGTTATTCCACTGCCAAAGGCCAGCATGGTAGACTTGCCTAAGACAGTAGTATCCCTAGTGCACTCCTTTCCCATCATTATATCAATTTGATAGTTTTAGAAAAAAGAAGTCTGTCTACGAAAGTCTTCTACATGCCCGGTTTTTTAAACATTTTATTTTGAGATACTTTTAGATTCACCTGCAGGTTTAAGAAATAATACAGAGGTATCATATATTCATCACCCAATTCTCCCCCATGGTAATGTCTTAGCTAACTGATGTACAATAATACGGCAACTTTAAATTTCACAAGGTGCAATCCGCTGCCTGCATAAGTTTTGTAACTTGTGTTCTATCATTTAAAATGTGTGTGATTAATCCCTTGCATGCCTGTGTGTGAACTTAAGGTGGTGAGTTACTATCACTGGGATGTCAACCTGAACATGGATGATGACTATTCATAACAATACTATTTCATTGCCTATAGTATATGCACTTCTGATGTTTTAATATAAGGGTGGAAGGAAGCAAAACTGTTAGAATCAAGAAGAAAAGGGAGGACATATACTGTGGTGATACATGAGATTATATTCACAAGATGCACTGAGTGGATACTGGACCCTGCAATTCTCATCTTTGTAATAAGAGAATGGTAGATGCACGTTTAATGGTACAGTGCTGGTCATTTACTCAGCCTTTCTCCTGTGCTAGGAGGAAGTAAATCCTGTAGGAAAGGATGGAGATGAGGGGATATAAAAACTATTTTCTGGATCAGAACCTGGCGGAAGTCTAAATTCCCTGAAGCTCTAAAGTCATATTGATATTTGTCCTTAAAGGTCATGGTGTGCAGCTGTTAAAAAAAAAAACCCAAAACCCAAAGACCAAAATTCAAAGGATTACATAAGAATAAATAGAAGGTATGAAAAGAAGTGAGCAATGCATAAAGAAATGTTCAAAGACCGAGAAAGAAAGAAGCATAAGACACTCTTTTTATGGAAATAAAAGTAGTAGGGTAAGTTTCTAGTGGCCAGAAGCTCTGGGCTGAATTTATCTTCTCCAAAAACTGTATGTTCTACAAAACAATGATCATACATTGACTCATCTCTCTCACATAATTTTTGTACAAGATCAACTTGAAAATATCAACATGAAATCAGACAAGGCACAGACAAAGGGGTTGATTACTGTAGCATAATAAAACAAAATAAAGAATTTCTCAATCAGTTTCGTTCATGAAAGCTATGGAGCCAGCATTGTACAAGGAGGACTTTAAGAAAGGCAGCTTGTCTGATTGTTTGGTTTCATCATTTGCTTCATTCTCAGTAGGAAGAAATATTGATTATATTGCTAAACCAGTGGTCAGTTTCAGTCTTTATCTTACTTGACCTAAGTGGCAGCATTTGACATGGGCATTCATTTCTTCCTCCTTTAAATACTTTGGTTACCTGGCTTCCAGAACAATACATTTCCTGATTTCTTTCCCACTTTATTGACTGTTACTTTCTCAATATCCCTCATCTCCCCAGACCTAACATATTAGGGGTGACCTAAGGCTGAGCCTTGACTTCTTTCTTTTCTGTATGTGTTCACACTTTGGGGAATCTTATTTAGCCTCATAGATTGTTATCTGTAAACTGACTACTCCAAAATCCATATGACCACTCAAGATCTTTTTCCTGAGCTTGTTTAACTAACTGCCAACTCCATATCACCATTTGGATATCTACAAGACTTCTATAAATAAAGTTGCCCCAAATCTAGCTTCTGAGATTTGCATCTGCCCTCTAACCATTTATTCCCACTGATCTTTTTTATATCAGTGCATCTTTGCTTTTGGTTTTCAGGCCAAATAGACTTGTAAATATTTTTGAGTTCCTTCTTTCATATACCATTTGCAATCAACCAGCACATCCTGTTGTCTCTACTTTTAAGAGATACACAAACCACCACCACTTTTTTATTACCTTCACCAGAATCTTTTCACCTAAATTAGTCACCAGTCACCATCATCTGTCACCTGAATTATTTCAATAGCTTCCTAACAAGTCCGGTTTTTACCTTGGCCGGCTCACAATCTCTTATCAACATGGCAACCACGGTGATATTCTCTATATGTTAGTTTCTGTCCCTCCTCTGCACAAAACTTGAGTGATTACATATTCCCCTCAAAGTGAAAAAAGGAAGTCCTTGCAATGGCTTATAAAACTTCCCAAGGTCTAGTATCTCTTTCCTTTCTGACCTCATGTTCTGCTGGTCTCCTCTTGACTCTCTTGGAGGTACACTTGCCTCCTTGCTTTTCCTAGGAATTCCTAGGTGTTCTCCTTCTGCAGGGCCTTTGCATTTGGTCTTTCCTTCACCTGCAAGGTCCCTCCCTCATTTATCTACAGGACTTACTCCTTCACCTTAAGCTATCTGCTCAAATGCCTCATGCTCAGTGAGGCTTTCCCTGACTCTACCATATCTGCTGTTACAACAACCTCTTCCTCAGCCAACACTCCCTATCTTGTTTTTGTAATTTATGTTTTCCCAAGAATTTTGAGAAAGGCCTATTTGTCGTATTACATTTGTGATCTTTATTGTTTTTCCTCCCACCTCTGCAATGAAAACTTAATAAGGAAAGGACGTTTTGCTTATTGTGTTCGCCCTGTAACTCCAGTACCTAGAACAGTGCCTAGAACAGGCACTCAGTAAGTATTTGTTACATAGATGAATTAATTGACTAATAAATAACGAGTGAATGAGCTGGCTGAGAGTCTGGCTAACAAGAGCGTCACAAGCAGCAGGCTGACTAGAGAGAGCAAGCTGCTCGGAGCTGGGGACCAGGCATTCTTCTACAGTGAAGGCATTTTCCAGACAGTGTGAAAGGAGATGAAAATAAACATAAATTTTAGGTTATTTTTCCTGGAATATGGCTGACGAAGAGATACTGTTACAAGAATACAAGATGGTGTCAACCAGACAAGAAATGCCAAAGGAAGAAGGGAATCAAGGTTGCTACAAAGGCACCCTTGTTAGATGAACCTCGATCGAGTTGGGGAGACAGTGTCTCTATGGCATTCTGAATGGAAAAACTTGACATTGGTTTGTTCTACATTCATTACCAGACTGTAGCAGCAACTAAGAGGCCGTGTCTGAAATGGACCATTAAATGTAGTCCTTTGCAGATTTAACACAAATTATATCACCCTGAAGAGTGCTTTGACATAACTTGGAGTTAAACATTTGCTGTAAGTGCCACTGCCTATGGTAATAATTGACAAAGCAGGCCTAGGTTAGATGTAAAAGTAGGAGTTGTTGTATTACCTGGAACCATTATTGAATTACCAAAAATTGCAAATTCTAGTTGTGCTTTGAAAACCATTGGATAAACATTGCTGGTGCTAAATAGCTGAGTTTATTGCTCTGTTAAATATAATGTAACATTAAAAGCTACATCTTAGTTCCTTTCACAAATTTCAGTGGAATTTTTCCTAGTCAAATATTAAATGCCTAGGATTATAACTTCCAAATTTGGTTTTATAAAGCATTACTCAAACCTTTTTGAATGCATGAGGAAATAAATATTGTTAGTTTCCCTTTTATATCTCACATTAGTTCCTGCTCTACTTTCATTTTGGGGTGCTTGGTTTATTTCCTTTTCAGATAAAGATTAGATTCAATGTTTCTTTAAAACAAATAGTAAAAAAAAATACTTTTTAACTTTTTAATTGTTTTAAATCCAGAAGAGGTAATGGAAGAATTCAGAGATTATTAATTTTGCTAATTTTGTTGCCATGACAGTTAGTAAAAGGCATAAGTGTCCTTTTAGGCCCACCTGTCAGTATGGAAACTGTTTGGTTTGTGGAATGAATACACGCTCCAGAAACCTTGTTTTATTGTCATACTCTGTATTGACCAAAAGAGCCATGACTTCCTGATCCAAGGAGATTGTACGAACTGTAGCAACTAATTAAGTCTCCATCACTGACCTAACATGGATTCACTTAAGACTTACCACATTTTAGTTTCATGTAGAGCCATCCCATTTTACAGATAGATGAAGTAAAGTTATGAAACTCACGTGAACTTTCCAAAGTTCATGAAGCTGTCAAGTTATAGCTGAGATTACAAATGATGACAGTGACTGCCAGCAGAATGAACACACAAATGTTTTCATCCCTTTAACTTCCACTTACTGCCTTTTAGACATGGGCTAGAGTCATTCTATTGCCAAAATATACCAGTGATGCCCACTCAAATGACATTTGCTTCCATGGGTCTTTGTTAGTGTCCAATGTGTGTCAAATCAGGGAACACAGAAACGAAATCTCAAGTCTCTTCCTCATTGCTAACACAGATTGACTGGAATTGACTTTCTTTGATAACTGTAGAAAGAAAGTGCAATTGGAATGTAGAGGTAGCAATTAGTTTGGCATTAGAAAACAATGGATGTCCTCCCAAAATCTACCCTTCACTTCTTTTAACATTGGTTTTGTAAAACTACTTCATCCATCCCCATGAGTGGCTCAACCATTTGTGTTACCCACTTATTCACTTTGTGAACAATTAATTTGGGTATGATACGTTACCCATGATGCCCATTTTTACCCTTAACCTGTCCAGTGATCTTCCCATTTGGACCAGTTGACCCAGTTACAGAGAATGAGACATGATAGGAAGTATGTCGTGGGGAACATAGATTACAGAAAACGTTTCTTTGCAAGTAGGAAATGTCAACCAGAAAATGATAAAAACCTTTCTGGCTTTGGATGTTTTGTGTTTAGAATGTTATGGGGAGAGATGGTAGAGGGATTGAGCAAAAAGGAAAAAAAAGAAAGAACTCACAGACATGGACAACGATGTGGTGATTGGGGAGGAAGGAGTGAAGGTGGCGGTGGAAGAGGGTATGGGGGGACAAATGGTAATGGGACAAATACAATAAAAATCATGTAAAAATAATAAATAAATAAATAAATAAATACATAAATAAATAAATAAGTGTTTATTTCGCAACAGATTTCATGGAGGAAACAATATTGGAGATGACCCCTGAAGGACACAGAGAGGTAAATTGAAGTGAAAGGGCACCTCAGGTGGAAATAACAGAGCGAGCAAAGGTACAGAGTCACGACTACGTAAGGTACAGCTGGGGAGTGACAACCAGAACTGCAATGTAGCTAGAAGCATGGATATAGGGCCAGATCATGAAGGCCTTAGGTGTGTATCAGAATAAAGAGACTGGACAAGTCTTTTCCTTCAGAAAATAAAAGTTCTTAGAAGATTTTTGAACAAAATGACATCTAGATGATCGGTATTTCACCTACAGAAGACTTGGGCTGGAGAAAACATCAAGTGAAGTGTTTGCAGTCGTTAATGTCTAGATCCAGAAAATGTCTGCATGTTATTCAGCATGTCATTAATAATCACATGTTTACTTAGTTTTTATTCAGATGTTAGACATACTAATAATTAATTGGATTCCTAACAGAACGATGAAAATAATTTAGACTATAACTGTACTGAAATGTCAAAGAAGCAAAATATTTCTTCCTATTGCATAATTTTGTCAGAAATTCTCTTGAATGGAGAATGGGAAAGAAAATGAAAGATTGACTATTTCATGCTCTAGGGAGCAATTTATGCTCCATGCTGTCCAAATTCCACTGTGGCTGAGGACAGGAGCACTTTGTGTTTGTAATTTAGACTAGAATTAGGATTGTAATAGAGTGACACTAAGTGGCTGAAAAGGGAAAGGTTTAGTTCATAGAAATCAAAATAAGAACAAAAACTTGTTCTTACAGTGACATTTATGACTCCCAGATGACAAATGGAGAAAATTCTACTCACAGTAACTTGGAATCATTAAAAGAAATCAACAACTAGCGATTTCTTTCCTTCTGAATATTTTAAAATTCTCATAAATAAATTATAAAAGCTGATAGAAATTAAAACATAATAAGCTGAATTGGTAAATAAGATTTTTTCCTTTTAACTTAAACAAATGTATTTTGCTATTGATTTCCTGACTCAGAGGTATAGTTATGAGGTAACACTTTTTCTTTTTTTAATACTAATAATATTAATAACCTGGCCTTTTAATTTATAAAACTTACAATGGATTTTAAATGCAACACCTCTGAGTAAATTTATTCAAGTAAATAAATATGTACATGATACTTAACTAAAATATTGCCTTTGGACCATTTCAAAAATTTCCACTTGCAAGTAGAAGAAAAGATTTTTCCTTTTGGCAAACTCTGTAGTCAGTGTGTGTTGTTTTCCTTAGTGTTTTTAGGACTGATTTTTTAAAGTAACTATGCTTTTACTCACTGAAATTAAGAGGACTTTCTAGTCCAATATTCATTCATTTAGTTATTCATTAGCTTTTTTCATTCCTTAAATACTGGACTGAACCATATAAAATTGTCATTTTTATTGGTTAAATTAGCCAAATATTGGTAATTACATATTATTTAACTCACTACTTATTAAATATCTCTAGATGATGGTGACAGATGTATGGTATCTGTATACATGGACCCTGACCCTCTCTCGTGTGACCCATCAAGCTAGTACTAACTATTTCTACTGGGGCAGTTCATTTTATCTGTGGATAATTCTGACAAAATGCAGAAATCTTTTTTTCCGGACTGTCTACAGATTAGTTCTACTTCTGGCTTTTGAATACACACACACACACACAACCAAATCTACTCTTATATGTAATTAGTCTCCAGATATCAGAAAAACAATTCTGCACTTATTTCTGCTCCTATCTTGTGGTTTTACCTTCCATGGATTTAACAGTTTAATTGCCTCATCTGAAATATTATAATCTTAAATTGGAATTTGAAAATGTTGACCCTCCAACTTCTCAATATTTTTTCTCTCTGGGTTTCTGTAACATTCCTCTTCTTGGGCTTTCTTCCTACCTGTCAGGTTTTCCTTCATTTACTCAGCATTGTTTCTCTTATACTAACCCCTTTAGTATCAGTGTTTCCAGTAGCCCATCCTTAGCCTTGTTCATTAAAGGCATCCTATGTGACCCCTTCCCACTCCTTAGCACCAGCAATCATCCACAAGCTAAATTTTCCACCTTTAGCTTAAACCTCTCTGAACTGTAGTCCTATATTCAACTGCCCCATAGATATCTCTACTTACCAGTCCCACCTATACCTCCAGCTGAACAGTTAACTCATGTGCCTGTAATACATCATCTTATATCAAGTTTTATTCATTCTGTGTTTTTTGTACCCTGTCACTTAAAGAAGAGACATATCCCCTTTGATACCATCATTCTCATTCTATGCTTGCTCCTCATTCTCACAGATGCACAAAAGTAATTAGTCACTAATAACTGCAAATTTTATCTCCTTAATGACTACTCAAACCACCCCTTTCTATTTGCACTAATTCAGGACTGGATCTCTGTAGCATGTCTTTTGTTGTTGTTGTTGTTGTTGTTGTATTTTTGGTTTGTTTTTACATTAGCTCCCTCTCATCTCTTGCCCTGTCCCAATATACCCTCAAAGCTATAAAATTGATTGAGTAATTCTGTTTCTTAATAATTATACTTAGGCTTTTCAAAATTTTAGAATAAAATTTCAGCTCCCTAATTTAGTACAGAAAGGAGAAAAGTGAGAAGAGGAATATGAAGTAGTTCAAATGTCATAATGAGTCAATTTACCTTCTATAATATGGATAAGAAGGTAGTGTATTTGAAAAAGAAGGCAAGGAGAGACGGAGAAGAAGAGACAGAGAGAGGGAGAGAGAAGGAGGACCAGAAGGGGTGATGTGGACACCGGCCCGCAGTGTCCACATCATTATGGATGAAATGAGACATTCACACGGACTACTGAGTCTGGTGGAGAAAAGGGGACAGCATGGCTTTTCTCTCAAGGGGAGCAAAAGCCGAGGCTCTTGCCATGACCGGCCTTTATTGGGTTTCTCGGCACATTACCTGATGGTCCTCATTTACTATGCACAGGTTGCTTTAGGTGGTTACCTTTTACAGAAAAGAAAGGAGTCAATTTCACTAATCACATCACAAAAGAGGGATATTTGCAAATGAAAAGGGCAAAAGTGGTTGAAGCGGTTACACTGGTCTTTGGAAGCTTTAGCAGGGTTTTTAGGAAGTTACTTTGCAGTAAATGTTTGCCCCTGGGGGCTGCGCCCATGCCACGCAGAATGGTCTCCTACAAAGGGGAATGAGAGAAGAATAGAAAAAAATTCAAGTATCTTCAAAGTTAAGAAGATAACCAAGGGAACCTACTTCCCGAGCTACTTGAAAATAGGAGGTAGAAGAGAGAGTTCAACACACTGGGTCTACATGGAAATGGCAGCCAAAGTCAGCTCATCTTTCAAAATAATTTGATAAAATTACAGACACAGAGGTAAACGGCTATTTTTAGTCTTAACCTGTCTACTGATTTTCTTGTATCAATTATTATTGCCTTGAAATCTGACCATTCTGAATAGATTTCCATTTTACCTGGGGTAAGGGTAAACATACACAGAGGTAGTATTTGCTAGTGGGAGGGCATTGTTTCTGTTAACTGTGTACTTCAGTTTCTAATCTATTATGTTTTTACAAAATTTGGCAACTCAATATTCCTTACCTTCTAACTATCTGATGAATCCACTACCAATATGATTCACATTCTCTTATCTAAAAGATTATGAGAAATTTGTGTCATTCACTAAGACTACAGTATTGCCAAATGTAATAGTTATTAAAAGTCTGGAAATTTAAATGAGGTAAATTGGAAGGAAATAACTTTTCTTTAATGAAAAATTGACCTCATTTCATTCTTACTTTTGGTTTTATTTTAAAAACTTATTGTAGTGTAATGAGTGTCACATAAACTATAAATTACTTAAAATCTATAGTTAAATGAGTTTGACATATGTGTACACTTTTAAAACCGTTACTGTAACAGGGTGCAGCCAAGAGGAGGGCCCCAAAAAGGGATTTGGAATGGGGTCCAGAACTCAAGGTGTCCAGTTAATATTAAGATGTCCTCACCCCTTCCACACCACAGGTGTGAGTTGGGGGGAGGGACAAATGGAGCAAGGCCATTGAGAGCTGTTTTGTACAGCAACAGCTTTGCGGCTAACCCTAAGAATGGTCATTTAACATATCTATAGCCTTTAACTGGTTTCATAGATATGTTAAATAGCTGTGGCCTTCCTTTGAGCCAGGGAGAATGGAGTGACTTCCACCCAAGATGTAACTGGGAGGCAATTACCCAGCCCCCATTACAGTGCCTACGTGAGAGCTTGGTGATGATTGGCTCCACGCCATGGGGCCACACCTGCCCAGACTCATTATGGCAGACATGTAAAGCTGGAAGAATATGGGAGTCCTGGCAAGTGTAGCCAATTGTGGGAGGAGTCGGAAATGGGGCTGCAGAGGAAGATTGGCAGGGGTATTTAAATGCAGACGGGGCAGCTGTCGAAGGGAGAGAAACATGCACATTTGACCAGAGTGGGGACCCCCACAGCCAGTATAAGGAGAGTAAATCACCTGGCTGCCACAGTGCACGGAGAGGACCACACGGATGTGGCAATGCAAGGAGAGAAAGCCACGTGCGCTTCTGCCAGAGTAGGGACCCCCACAGCTTTAGTAGGGGGAACCACCATGCGACTTTAGCAGAGAATCACCACTCAGCTCTGGCAGAATGGCAACCCTGCCTTCTCCTCAGCTTTGCAGGATGATCCACGTGGCTTTGCCAGAGTGCAGACCCCTGCAGCTCTGGTAGAAGAGGACCACGCACGAGGCTTTGGGGTGTGCTCCCTTTGGCCACGTGGCCTGGGAAGCAGGAGAGACTTTGCCTGGAAAAATGGGTACAAAGAACTCTTGCCAGTAGACTGTGAGAAGGTGCCACATGACTTCGGATTAATGAGAGATTCTGCCTGGATGGTGATACAGCTGACTGTGCCAGCGGCCTGGAAACATGGACGTGTGCTGCTTTTCCTGAGTTATGGTACCCCGAATAAGGGCAGGGGGAGAAGGAAGCACTGTGGGCATCTGTCATAATATCTTGTTTTTTGTAATAGCTATAATGAAATATAACACAAATAGTACATATCACTATTTAAAGTATACAACTTATTAGTTTTTAATATATTCACAGAGCTGTGTAACTGTCATCACAATCAATTTCAGAATATTTACATTACTCACAAAAGAAACGCTGTACTTTTTAGCTATCATTCCCTAACCCTTCATCCCCTCCACCCCTAGGAAACCACGTCTACTTTCTGGCCCCATAAATTTCTCTATTCTGGGCATATAATATGGATGTAATCACACCATGTGTAATGTTTGTAATTGGATTCTTTCACTTCATACAGTGTGTTCTAGGTTCATAGATATTATAACATATATTGCCATGCCCCTTGTTTGTATGGCCACATAACACTCCACTTCAGGGATATGTCTCATTGAGTTTATCCTTTCATCAGTTGATAGACATGAGAGTTGTTTCCACGTCTTGGCTATTATGAATGAACATTTGTGTTCAAGTTCTTCTGTGGACATGTTTTATTTCTGTTGAGTACATATAGAGAACTGGAATTTCTAAGTCATATGCTAACTTTGTATTTAACATTTTGAGGAACTGCCAGCCTGTTTTCTAAAGTGGCTATCCCATTTTACATGCCCTCCAGCAGTGTATAAAGGTTCTGACTTCTCCATATACTTGCTAACATGCTATTATCTGATTTTTTCACTCTAGCCTTCCCAGTGGGTGAGAAGTGGTATCACATTGTGGTTTTAATGAGAATTTTCCTAATGGCTAATGACTTTTAATGTTTTTTCTTATGTTTATTGGCCATTTGTATATCTTCTTGGGTGAAATGTCTGTTCAAATCCCTTGTCTATTTAAAAAAATTTGTTGTCTCTTTACTGTTGAGTTATACAAGTCATTTATATAGTTTAGATATCAGTCTCTTAGTAGATGTATGATTTGCTAGCATATTCTCCCATTGTGATGGTTGTCTTCTATATTCTCCTTTAAAGTACAATAATTTTTATTTTGATGAAGTTCAATTTATATTTTTTTATCAGTTGTTTTTTAGTTGTTGTCTCTAGAATACCATTGCTTAATCCAAGAATATAAAGATATATACTTACACTTTCTCTAGGAATTTTATAGTTTTATTCCTTACATTTTGGTCTTCAATCCATAGACATGGGTTTCTTTAGATTTAATCTTGTTTAAGAGTTACTTACCTTCTTGAATCTCTAAATGTATACCTCTATTTAAAACTTTTAAGGATTTTTTGTCAGTTTTTCTTTAATTTTTTTCTGTCCTTACCTCTTTTTCTCTTCCTTCTGAGGCAGCAATTACACATACGTTGAGCTTACATGTATTGTCTCAAAGCTCTATGAGGCTCTATTTATTTCACCCCATGAAGCATAGTATAACAGCTACTTTGAAGTTCTGTCTAGTCATTTCTACATCTACATCAGCTTGGTTTAACACATGTTGGTGGTCTTTTCCCTTTTCAATGGTTTACCTTTCCTAATTCTTTGTATGACTGTTAATTTTGTTATGAAGGGACATTGTGAGTGATGTATTATTTAACTATAGATTCTGCTATAATTCTGCGAAAAACATTTTTATTTTTCTTTAATAGATTTCCTTAATCAACCCAGTGGTAAATTTTAAGTTCCATCTCACCTTCTAAAAATAGTAGCTCAAAACTAGGCTTAGTTTCTTAAAACGTAACTTCATTGAATCAGTCTTGTCCATGCATTTAGGCTGAGACTTGTATGAGTTCATTCTCAGAACTGAGGGTTCTTTCCCTAACTTGCTGCCATTTGCCCTCGCCCTCAGCCCGCCCATGTTCCTTCCCTTGTTCCCTGTGGCCAGAAAAAACGTTTAGTTGTTGGAACTTGTGCTGCCCACACTGTATCATCATCACTCTGTAGCTGTGATTCATGATCAAATGCTGCCAAAATGGGGGAAATAAAACCTGAAGACTCACTCCTGTATTCTTGCTTCACTGTGCTTTGACTCTTCTGTTTGTATTCATTTACTCTCACTAGTAGACAAATGATAGCTGTTGTTTTTGTATTTTGTTTAGAGTTTATAGTTACCAGCAGAAGGTTGGGTTATTGGGTACTCACATAACCATAGCAGAATTAGAACTCACACTTTGTAAAGTGTTCTCTTCCATTTTTTGTCATATATTCCAGAGGAAGTTACACTAGGAGGGAGAAAGGCTTGTGGCAGAAGAGGGCTTATTCAATTATTTATCCGGGACCTCCAGAGTATGATGAGGCTCACGCTATAGAAGAAAGAAAGTGTGAGTTTTATTCCTATTTGAAATCAATTGTTTGTGTTAGGGGAAGTCACTATGCTTCTCTGAATATCAATTTACTTAGAAATATATTACCAGAGTTCTTCGTAGAATTTTTTTTATTAACCCCATATTTCTACAGAAAATAAGGAATTGTTGTATTGAGAATCCTGACACAGTTATTTTAATAGTTACTTTTTCTTGTATGTTTGGTTTTTAAGAGGCATTTGAACATTACTGCACTCGTTTTACCAAAGTAGAAGAGGAATTTATGAAGCATACAGAGATTGGGTTTTGATCTGTGACTTAATCTATATTATTGCCACCCCTTAGTCAAGGTAGAAACGGTCATTATCTGCTGATTCATCACATCTTCTAAGCATCATTTTCTTTGCCTAGAACTAGGAATCTATATTAGAAATTATCCTATCTGCTTATTAACTTATAGATCAGTTTGATGTTTTTAAAAGCAATTAAGAATATGATGAGCTTACAGTAAGAGTCTGAAAGTTGTTTTTGATCCCTATCACTTAGAAAAATAGCGTGTAATAAAACACATCTGAAATATGTGAATTTAAGACTTAAAACACTGTGACTCTAATTTTTTATCTTAATAAGCTTTTTACTCAAATGAAACAGAAGTAATTTTTGAATTACAGTTGATCTTTCATGCTGATACTTTTATTTCTGCCTCCACAAACATACCAATTTGTTCATGAGAATTTGTATCCAGATATCACTTAACTGACTTACATGTAAAGAAAACTATGACAAAAATAATTTACTTGGGATTTCAAGCCTTAAACTTCACATAATCAATGGAAGGAAAGGATAGAAAGGAAGTAAATGACTTTTAAAATATAAAAGTTTTATTTTTTCCATTTTTGAAAGAGTGATACCATTTTTAGACTGGACTTTGAAATTACATGATAATAGCTGGCACTTTTTATGAAACATTATCAAGTCAATTTCCTTGATAATGTTTCATTTCTTTGCAATGACTACTGAAATATATTCTGCTTTAAGGTATTTTCTCACCTGATTCATGCACATTGTAATAGAAATTTCCCATTTGGGTGGTATATATGAATGCAGCATGATAAATACCAAAAATGATTGTTGAGAGTCTCTGAATTTTAATGGCTGTGAATAATATATTTTCTCTTTTATTTCAGATTTTCAAAGAACTTGTCCATAATTCTCATTTTAATATAAGTCAACGTTGTTATTTTTTACTCATAATTCTTTTATTAGTAACATCTCTGGAACCACATGATTTATTGTATTATTATGACTTGGATATGAATTTCAGCTCTTTGAAATTGTATAATATATAGGAAGATCTTAGAAGTGAAGCCAGAAAAAGTTTCTGAGTATCTGTTCTAAGTTTTGCTAAATAGTTTTTGACAAACCAAGTTACCCTGTGGTTTTCTACCACTTATAAATGGAGAAATCCTGTTGTCATTACCATGACAGAAGTTTGAACTAAAAGCACTTTGAAAAGTGTTGTCTTATTCTCTTATGATGTCTTAATGCATGGCAAACTTTCAATGTATAAAGAATTGATATTGATACATAGTACTATCCCACCTGATTTTGGTAAAATGACAGACTAACATAGTATAATATTTCTCCCACTATGAATAACTAGAGATGTTATTGTGAGGATGCTAATATATAAAATATGTGACTGAACTAGCAAGATGAAATGAGAATCCTTAGGTGGTGGAAATAAAAAGTTGTAAATTCATAAGCTGAATCTTTGAAAACCATAAGGCACAATAGATAAAAGCATTGAATATCAGACTCAGTATGTTCAATACTAAGAGTCCATTAATCTCACTTCAGGAAGAAGTTGGAAAAGAGACTGATGCATATAAAGTGAACTGAGACCTGACTGGTGAGGCTCAATGGATCAAGCACCGGCCTGCCAACCAAAGGGTCACCAGTTCGATTTCCAGTCAGGACACATGTCTGGGTTGCAGGCCAGGTCCCGAGTAGGGGTGCGTGAGAGGTAGCGACACATTGATGTTTCTCTCCCTCTCTTTCTCCGTCCTTTCCCCTCTCTCTGAAAATAAATAAATGATTAGAAAAGTAACTGTGGGTGTGTAAACAAAAAAAAGTGAACTGAAACCTCAGTAAAAGGGTAAACTGGAATAAAACATGTATTAACTTAGGAAGCAGGTAGACAGCAAAAAAATCTTCTCTCTGCCGAGACTCCAGATAAGAATAGAGAAAAAACTTATAAACCTGGACTCAAGTCTGAGTATTAATATCTAAATTGTCAATGAAATCTCAATCTCAATAATTAAGGTAAATATAGTTTCCAAAACAACGTGTGCCAAACAAAGACAAATATAAAACCATTCTATGCCCTGACTAGTGTGGGTCAGTTGGTTGGAGTGTCATCCTGTAAACAGAAAGGTTGTGGGTTCAATTCCAGATCAGGACACATGCCTAGGTTGTGGGTTTGGTCCCAGGTGAGGGCATGTACAAGAGGCAGTTGATGGATGTTTCTATCTCACATCAATGTTTCTCTCCCTCTCTGTCTCCTTCCTTTCCCCTCTGCCTAAAATCAATGAACACGTCCTTGGATGAGGATAAAAAATAATTCTCAAGAGACATTTCACAATCCAGTTTCACAAGAAAATCTCACAGAAGGGGGCCTGTTAAAATGATATCACGATAAAAATACATTACTGGAGGTTATTTAAAAAATGAAGAGTGAATTATAGAATTAAAAGATAAATTGGAGAAAATCATCTGTAATTCAGCCTGGAGGAAATGAGATAGAAGCATAGAAGACAGGTTTAGAGACAGAGAAAACAGAATAAGAACACTCCACATATGTTTGATAGGCGTTCCAGAAGAAAACACAGAAACCAAGGGCATCTATATTCAGACAACATGGTTGAGAATTTTCAGAGTGAAAATTCTTAATCTTCAAGAAATATAAGTTGTATAAAGAATAAATAATTTCACACTTAGACATATTTTAGTGAAACTTCAGAATATCACATCAAAGTGATTATATAATATACAACTAAGTAAAAGGCAGATTATGTACCAAAGAGTTGTAACTAAATTGACTATAGATAGCTCAACAAAAACAATGGAGATCACATTTATGAATATCTTCATGGTGTGGAAAGAAAATAACTGTTAACCTATAGTTCTCTGCCCAGCTAATATATAAAGAATTGGGGCCATATAAAGAAAATTTTAGCCCTGGCTGGTGTGGCTCTGGGGATTGATTGCCAGCTTGTGAAGCAAAAGTTTGCTGGTTCAATTCCCACTAAGGGCATATGCCTGGGTTGTGGGCCAGGTCTCCAGTAGGCGGTGTGTGAAAGGCAACCACACATTGATGTTTCTCTCTCTTTTTCCATCCTTCTCCCTCTTTCTAAATATAAATAAATAAAATCTTAAAAACAAAAGAAAAATTTAGATCAAAAAAGACAGTGAATTTTTCCCTAACAGGCACCACCTTCAGGAGAAAAAGATTTTAAGTCCTGGAAGAATTGGAATACGTGAGGCAATAGTGAGTAAAAGAATGGGAACTATGTGAATAAATATATTTATAATTTTCGTGTTGTTTGTGTGGAAGATAAAACTCTTGATTAAACTTTAATCCAAATCTAGACATTAAAAGTAGCCACAAAAGGAAAAGAACTGATGAACAAGGACAACTGTGTGGTGGTTGTGGGGGAGGAAGGAGGGAGGTGGAAGAAGGTATGGGGGGATAATGGTAATAGATGAAAAAAGAAAACATAAAACCTAAAACTAGTAGTGATAAAAAAGAAAATAAATTATATTGCACTAAGATTAATTCAATGGAAGAAGGGGAAAAAGAAATAGAGCAGAGGAAAGTATGGAATGGAAAACATAAAATTATATACACAAATAGTGATTGAGTACTTATACTAAAATTAGCCAGCATTATAAATGCATTAAATGTGTTTTATTTAATTCTTACAACTATGTCAGGCAATTATTATCATAAATGTGCTATTTTAAAGATCATGAAATTAGCATGCAAATGATTTAAATAGTTTGCTCAAAACTCACATAGCTAGTAAGTAGTAGAACTCAGATGATGCAGCTCCAAGTCTATTTTCTCACCACTATAATTTTTCTATACAAAACATTAAGATGGTAAGTAAATCTAAATTAGTTGGTAATTATAGTAAATGTAAAGGATCTAAACTTTCTAGTTAAATATAGATGGTATAATGCTGCCTTATTAAAAGACTCTCAGAATGGATTAAAAGAACAGCAACAACACATTCTGCTCTTTACGAGAGAAGAGCCTGATAAAGTAAATAATAAAATGATTAATAATAAAGTATTAGGAGGAGAAAAGATACCAAATAATATCTAATCAAAAGAATGCTTAGTTTATCTATATTAATAACAGGCAAAATACACATGTAGGCAAAAAAATTGTATTAAGAATTAAGAGGGTCATTAAATGATGGCAGGAATAATTTGTCAAGAAAATGGACAATGCTATTAAACTGCATTTTTAAGATCAAAGCAAAAAGGTGGAAATCTAAAGAGATATTTGTGAATGTACAAAGAATTAGATAAAGAATATTATTCTCACATTGATATTCATCAATTAGAAAACACTCATGGCACAGTTTCCTTCTAGTTTTACAAATGCACTTTGCCAAGACTCATGCTCAACACTTACACAAATCGATATTGTTCAGAGCTCAAAGAACGAACATTTTACCCCAAACTGCAAACATGTCTCATATATAATGCTAATAATAGCTCATCTTAAACAACTTCATATTGAAAAATTTCCTGATTTTTCCCACTAGGTCTGTTCCTCCCTATTTGAATCTCCAGAGCACTCTGATGATAACTTCTTCATGGCACCTTCCTTCCTCTCACCTGGGGGTTCTCAGCCAGGATGATTCTGCCTACCAGTGGATGTTTGGCAATGTCTGGACATTTTTTGTTGACACAACTGGGGGAGAGGGCTGTGATGGGTAGAGGACAAAAATGATGCTAAACATACTACAGTGAGAGGACAGTCCCCAATAATAAGGAATATTTGGCCTAAAATGTCAACAGCGCTGAGATTGTTTAGTTTGTGGTATACTGATTGGATTTTTTAAATCTACTTTCAGTTAAATTGTAAGTATCATGGGCTGGGTCTTATTCACCCTGGAGTTCATGTAATATGTAGTGTTGTGTCTGCTACATGGCAAGTTAACATATGTTACATTGAATTTTCATTCAAGATCGATTTTTAGTGACCAGCATGTCTTGTGTGAAAGAGCCTAAACAGGTAATCTTTATCCTCTAGGAATTCCTAGCTTAATCATGAAAAAAATGTATAGATGATTTATAATACAATACACTATGTACTTAAAACAAGATATGAGAGAAAAATGTATAAAAGGTTTAAAATACAATATACTATACACTTAAACAAAAGTATGAGGAAAATTATTCAGTGGAAAGCCAAAGTAAGCTGAGGTTAATTCTGCTTGGAGGAGAAAACTGTGCTTCAGAGAGGGCAGCGACAGCCTCAGTGCCCACCGTAGACGAGGGGATAAAAAAGGCTGTGGTGCATTTACACAACGGAATACTACGCGGCCATAAAAAGAAGGAAATTTACTTTTGCAACAGCATGGGTGGACCCAGAGGTTATTATGCTGAGCGAAGTAAGCCAGTCAGAGAAAGACGAATTACCATATTTTCTCACTTATATGTGGTATCTAATTAACAAAGTAAACTGATGGACAAAATAGAAACAGAAACATGGGAACATTAAACAAACTGACAGCTGTAGGGGAGTGGGGAGGTGGTACTGAATGAAAGAAAGGGAAGGGAGTAGCCAGAATATCTATACGCATAACCCATGCACACAGGCAACAGTGCAGTGATGGCCAGAGAGGAAAGGAGGGTGGGGGCTGGGTGGAGGCGGGCAAAGGGGGGCAATGGGGACATCTGTAATAGTGTGAACAATAAAAATAAAGAAAATGTAAGAAAGGGGGCTGAGTTGTCATTTGAAGAAGGAAAATAATTTCATCAGCTAAAAAAATAGAGAAGTGGATGATACAAGTTGTGGTAGATAAATGAATAAATGATCCTATTCTAGCACTTTGATGACAAATCTAATAAAAATAATTGATGAAGTAATTGTTTTAAGTCATAAAATTGCAAAGCAGAAAATAATCTTAGAGTTCATCTCCTCAAACTGCACATTTTATAGATATTGCAGACTGAGTTCTAGATAGGTGAGGCAATTAACAGTGTCTCAAAGAGGTCCTGGCAGAGACTGACCTAGGACTCAGTCATCCTGATTGCTCTGTTCATTCTTTCTATAATGGTGCATTGCCCTGCTTCACCTAATGTTCTAGGAGCAGCCTATTTTCACCAAATTATGGAGGCATAGGATGGCTGTCTTGTGTCATTTGTAATTTAGTCAATGTTCTACATTGTCAGGGTTCTACAGAGAAACAGAACCACGAAGGTTCTGTTTTGTGCACAGAAAGCACACACATGCGCACTAAGGAACTGAAGCATGCATTCACGGAGGCTGACAAACGTCCCCGATCTGCGGGTGACAAGCTGGAGATTCAGAAGAGCTGATTGTGTATTTCAGTCCTAAAGCTGGCAAACTCAATATCCAGAAAGAGCAGACGTGTTATTTTGAATCTGAAGGCAGGAGGATATAAACCAAAGCATTGATGTCCCAAATCAAACAGTCAACTAGACCTTTCTTTTACTCAGCCTCTATCCTCTGTTCAGGTTTTCAATTGATTGATGAGGCCTACTTTTATCATGGAGGGCAATCTACTTTACTGACTGTAGGGATTCAAATGTTAATGTCACCCTGACAGGTCCTCACAGACACACCCAGAACAGTGTTAGACCTTGTGTCTGGACACTCCGTGGTCCAGTAAGGTTGAGCTACAAAAGTAACCATCACGGCGAGTAACAAACAACTAATGCTCGTTGTCAGCACACCACAAAGTGCTCTGGGGGGATCTAGTTTGGAAAAGTTCAGGAGATTTTATAAAGTAAATCAAGACAAACCAGAACCATTTGGACTGCAATAACACTGGAAAGTTGATTCAACTATTTTGGCTAGGTAAATTAGAATTAAAAACAAAATGGAAAATACAAAGATATGACATTAACAAAATTCTTTTCTACCAAACTGGAGAACTTGATTAGGTTTGCATAAAAGTGGTGATCTCCTCGAACTCATCTTTCAATAGTTCTCTTGAATTATTTATCTGAACAATTATTTTAATTTCTAAGAACTCTCCCTTGTGTTCATTTGTACCTTTTCCATGGTGCTCTGTCTTTTATTTACTTTATGTATTTGTTGACCTTCCCTAGGACATGCTTATTGATTTTAGAGAGAGGAGAAGGGAAGGAGTAAGAAAGGGAGAGAAACATCAATAGGCTGCCTTTGGTACATGCCCCAAGCAGGGTCCCTAACCCACAACCTAGGCATGTGGCCTAAGAATCGAACCCATGACCTTTTGGTTTTCATCCTACAAACCAAAGTCACGGGTTTGATTCTTAGCCAGGCACAAAACCCAACTTAGTCACACTGGCCAGGGCCATGCATTGTGTTTTTATTTTATTTATTTTTTACTTCTTTTTTTGTTTATTTTTATTGTTGACACCATTACAGGTGTTCCCATCCCCGGCTTCCTACCCTCCTCGTCCCGGCCTCCACCTCCTCTTCCCTGTGGCCATTACCACACTGTTGTCTCTGGGTATATGAGTTACACATATGTTTTTTGGCTAATCCATTCACCTTCTTTCATCTAGTCCCTGCCTTCATTCTGACTGTTGCCACTCTGTTCCATGTGTCCATGCCTCTATTTCTGTTATTTTGTTCATTAAATGTCACATACAAGTGAGATAATACAGTATTTGTCTTTCTCTCACTGGCTTACTTCACTTAGCATAATAATTCCAGATCCATCCTTGTTGTCACAAAAGGTTATGAACTATTTTCTCTAATCACTCTGAGGCATCTGCTTACTGTGTTGATTTTATATGAAGTTTCCTTTAGTGTTTAAAAAATATCATGTTAGTCCCAGTAATACACATTTTCTCTGCTTATTTTTCTACTCTTTTGTTTTAAAAGATTTATTTTAGTGTTTCATTGTTGTGTATTTAGAACTGCTTCATTAGAATTCAGTGAGGTTTCTATATACAAAATTATTATATAAAAATAAAACATCCCTCCCATATTTAAATAAGGTCTGTGTGAATACAAGCTTATAACTCATTTAAAAATAATAATAATAACCACATTACCTGTTAACATAAAATATTTTAATAAAAAATGCATTAAAATTTGCATGAAAGTGCATTGCTTTACATTTTAGCTAAAGCCAGACACTCCTGTTGGCTTTCTCATTAATGTGTTGAACTTCCACTTTATAGCTTCTTGAAACTTTACTGTGCAGTCAACAGAATATGAGAGAGAAAGGTAAATAATAGTTTAGTATGATTATAAAAATATTTTTGACCTTACATTCCCCCAAAAAGGTTCTCCAGTGCCCTCAGCTGTCTTGGGTCAATGTATACTTTGAGAACCATTGTTTTAGAATTTGAACCCCCCAAAAGTTGTTTTTTTAAAGAAGGGTATTTTATTACTGGTACTTTTAAAAAGTACCAGTAATAAAATAAAAAGATCAGATAATAAAAATCAGCCCTGGCTGGTGTGGCTCAGTGGATTGAGTGCTGGCCTGTGAACCAAAGGGTTGCTGGTTCAATTCCCAGTGAGGGCACATGCCTGGGTTGTGGGCCAGTTCCCAGTAGCAGGTGCTGAAGACACAACCACACATTGATATTTCTCTTCCTCTCTCTCTCCCTCTCTAAAAATAAATAAATAAAATCTTTTTTATAAAAAGGATCTGATAATAAAGACCTGATTGACTTTTCATGAGCTTTATTACTGTAATTGGTTTTATCATTGTTTTTAAATTCTACTAACAATTCATTCTCTTATTGCCTGTACCTGGGTCAGACCACTCTCCTCACCCCTCCATTCATACACCACCATGAGGCTGAGGCCAGACTAGACTCAAATCCAAAAGCTTGATATCTTAACTGTCACAGTTTGTTTAAAAATTATGTTAACGCTGAAGTCTAAAAATGGACACATTCACTCATCATCATTTAAATTAAACAAACAAACAAAAAGCCTAGTTACACTAAAGTAATTCCTGTCAAAGACTATGAAACCAAGTGGGGAATGAGTGAAAAAATCCTGGTAAAGAAGAGAAAACAAGTTTTCAGTCATTCTCTGGAATCCAAACAGGAGATCCAAACAGTGCCATACTTACAGTCACAGCAAAGTAGGAGGAGGCATTTAAATCTGAAAATGCAAAGAAAATAGTTAATTATCATTTCTGAGATAATTACTGCTGTAAATTCAGTCATCCAGCCTCTGTTTTTACAACCTGGTATTTTCCACATAGAAGAAGACTCTTCGCTCCTCAAGAATTTTATTTTCCAGGATCTTTGAAGGGCTCTGCCAGCACAGCCCTGACTCATCCATGGGGGCTCCGGAGGAGGAGCAGGAGGGGGAGCATCCCCAGGGTATGCCCTCCAGCAAACTTCCTGGAATTCTTTGTGCATTGTATCCTGACAGATTGTGTACTTACTCAAAATATTCTAAACATCTTCGTTAAGTTAGATGGAAGGCAATTAAACTAAAACAGATCTGAGGTATGGAGCACTTCTTTCAGTGTAGCTTGAAACAGAAGGTAGTAGGGTCAGTGCGAAAGTCCCATTATAAACCCAAGGAAGGTAGAGAACAAGCAGAGTCTGATGATGTGCAGGCCATGAATTTGGAGGCTTAAACTATATCTTAGGAGCTTAGGAAAAGGAACTGCAAAAAATGTTTTAATGGATGGGGAAATAAATGGAGTTTAGGAATGGAAGGGAATGTGAGTGATACATTAGCCTCCAGTATAACAGGATGTCAGGGCT
Source organism: Carollia perspicillata (assembly GCA_004027735.1). Classification (NCBI taxonomy): domain Eukaryota; kingdom Metazoa; phylum Chordata; class Mammalia; order Chiroptera; family Phyllostomidae; genus Carollia; species Carollia perspicillata. The sequence continues at coordinate 9,040 of PVKM010003446.1, read as the reverse complement.
GGGAGGTATTGGAGAGACCAACCAGACCATCCAGACCCACCCCTTCATTTCACAAATGGGGAGAGTAAGACCCAGAGTAGCTAAAGCAATAATAAATCCTGTTTATAATGTTAACTTATTTATCAGATAAACTTTAAGACACGATATCTTTTAGAACCTCCACATTTTTTCCAACATGTATGATAGGTATTGTTTTATTAATCTTTTCACATAACAATAGTTAAATGTTTTAACATCATGTAATTGAGAAAACAACAGTGAATACAATACCAACCTAAGTCACAATCAAACCCCAAAGAAACAATTTAAGCTTTATAGTTTTAGACTGACCTTATTATTAAATACAATCTGAAAACATTGTTTGGATGCTTAATGATTATAGGTGCTCTGCTTAACTCGGTAGAGGAACCACAAATGAATTCAACAAGGTTCCTGACTTCCAGGGGTTCAGTTATCCAAATGAGATTAATTATAGGCAAAGAAAAAAAAGGCATCTTAAAGGGGCATTGAGAGAATAGGTCATGGAAAGTTTAATTCTGTTTGGAGAGTTTGGGAAACCTTCATGAAATTAAACTGAGAGAACACTTTGAAGGAATAATAAGACCTTAGTGACTGTAGATTGGGAAAGTAGGCAATTTCAGATTGAAAGGAATATACACACTAAGGGAGAGAGGTGGAAAATCTAGTGAGTTTGGGAAAGACAAATACTGTATACTGGCTGTGAGTGGTCAGAGTGGGGGAGAAATGTTACAATTGGTTCACTGATTGCAATGCTTGCCCATACAGACTCTTGCTAGAGGACACCCATGTATCCTGCCATCACTCACGACATTTTCTTAGTAGCCATCAGCATTACCATGTGAATTTGTCTCTAAATGCTCTTTGGATGAGAGGTCAGCCACTCCACAGGCTCAGCAAACACACAGCAACAACAACAACAACAACAAAGCATATATTGGTTTGGCCAGAAAGATGAATGAGGCCAACTACATATCATCTTTTTATTGTTTGAACTTGGAAACATACAGTTTCAGTGGAAAATAAAGCTGGAAGATAAGATACGTAGAGAAAAACTGTAAGATAGAAGCTAGGTCATGACAAATTGAAATCTAGAGGAGAAAGAAGCTCCATGGAGAGAAACTGGTGGCGGGGGTCCCCCTGTTCAGTGTGGTTTGTGCCCAGAGTTACCTTGGTCTTTATGTCCTTTCTATAAACCATCCTGAGCAACCTGGAGGAAGTGTCTGGTCCTCAAGCCAATAGAAGCTGACTAACCCAGAGACCAAGAACACTAATGAAAACTTAGTCCACATTTTAGAGAACCTTTTGGGAAAAAGCCGTGTGTTTTAGACTGCAATGTATATATTAATAGCTAATGATTTAAGAATTATCCAGGGGTCTTGTTTAAAGATTACGGAGGTCCTGACTCACCAGACTAGGGAGGACGCTAGAAACCCACATTTTTCATTGGTTTCCCTAGGGGTTCAGAATCAGGAGGTTCCTGGACCACAAGTTGAAAAGAATTTGATATAGATTATTTCAAACTGGGGAATTATCATAATAATATTTCATTTTATTTTGTGGGACATATGTAAAGGAGAGATTATACCAGGAAGTAAGTTATTAGAATATTCTAGATTAGAGATAAGTGATGGTGGGAGAAAAGGTGGCTATTGATAGAATAAGTAATTTTTCATAGGATTTTCTTATGATATTAAGAACAATCTAAGTTTTTCATATGTGTTCCCTTTACCTCTCTATTGTTTTCTATCCATGTCTTATCTATTCCAGGGGAACTGAGCACAGCTCTACAGATGGGTGTGACGATTAGTACATCTGACCCCTGGATTGAGTGATGTAACCAAAACTAGCTCAGCAGATAGTGAAGAAAACTCCTGAAAGACAGTAAGTTTTGCTAGTAGAAGATTTTATAGTATGAAGTTTTATATCTTAATGCTGAGAAATCATTTATATAATTAAGGGGCTCTTAAAAGTCTCTTAAAGCAGAGAATGGAAAAAGAAGGGGAAACGAAGATAGTTATAAAAAATATTTTTAAAAATAGGAAAAGTCTTGGCTGGTGTGGCTCAGTGGATGGAGTGCAGGCCTGTGGAACCACAGGGTCACCAGTTCAGTTCCCAGTCAGGGCACATGCCTGGGTTGCAGGCCAGGTTCCCAGTAGGGGGTGTGCAAAGACAATCGCACATTGATGTTTATCTCTCTCTCTTTCTCCCTCCCTTCACCTCTCTCTAGAAACAAATAAATAAAATCTTTAAAAAAATAGGAAAGGGTAAACTAGACACATGTACTTCTGTATACAGCTTTACTTAGAGCAGAGAGCTTTTTGATTTTAGATAGTAATAAACAAAAACACAATATTGACAATTAATGAGTGATGGGGAATTAAAAGTGGTCATCTATACAGATTCAACTTCAGACTCATCAGTGCTGTATTCTTATCTATTAAATAAGTTCTCAAGTTGGGATCTTTAATAGAAGAAATGGATTTTACTGATTAGCAATTGGCAGAAAGTGATCTTTGGATCACTATGATTTACTTTTGAGCTTTGATTTTTAAGAACCCAAATAGTTTTCTTTTGTCTCTGAGTGTACTCAGAGACACAGGATCTGTCAGGTTCTAAATCCATTTTAATCCAAAAGGGAAGAATGGGAACTTAGAGAAGAAAGACAATTTGACAAGTTTGAAAAGACTTGCAGTTCTTCAGTTAGGACTTTCAAAATAAAATAAAAGACAGAGAAATCCCCAAAGCCTTTTTGGCTTGAATTAGCACTATAATTTCCTCAGTGCCCCACTTTTCCTTCCACCAGTCTACATTATCTGTATTGCAAATAAGAAATTGAGCAACTGGGCTCAGACGTGTTCTAGAAGGGTATCATGTAATAGTCAATCTTCACAGCCTTATAATTGCCCTAACTTAAAAAGTAAGTACACTTAAAAAGAAAGTTTTAAAGAACATAACTCCTGCAAGGCCAAAGTGATAGCACTGCAGAATAATTACAGCTTCTTCTGGTTACTATGACGCCTTTTATAACTACGTCACCCATTATCATAAGTGTTTTTTAGCGTTAGTAAAAGAAGATAGGAGGGTGACATAAGATTAAAGAAAGATGGGAAAAAAAGATCTATTCACTAAAAGTGACATAAAGGAATAATTTAGTGTTAGTATTGTAGATAATGGAAACATAAGTGTCTTCATAGCAAATATTAGCACGTATGTCTTATGATGCAATGACTTTAAGAGCTGGTCCTTGGGGGACTGGTTGAGAGAGTTTCAGTTCAAGAGTTTCTCACAAGAGTAAAAGGTAAAATAAAAAAAAAAAAAAACTCTCCCTATGATAGAAGTGGGGAAATATTTGAGCTTTTCATTAATTTACTCCTAAGTGGCCTGGAATAACTGAATGATAACAACATGCCCCCTTTTTACAGAGAAGACTGAATTTCAGAGTTCCTAGCGATGAAGACTTTATCCTCTACCAAACCATCTGTGTATGGTGGGATGGCAGAGCAGGGCTTCACCCATTCGGTGCGGAAACGCTGGGTGGCTCTGGCAGAGGGGCAGAGAAAGAAAAAGATCAGGAAGAGGAAAGCAGTGGACAAAATGAATGCTAATGAGTTCAGAGAAGCTGCTTAATCATTTACGTACCATGGGCTTCTCTCTGGGTAGGACCAAAGGAGCTTCGTTTAATGAGGAGATTTGTCTTTGGTGTCTATGAAGGGAGAGTGGATCTGACATTGTTTAAACAGACAACATCAGAATGCAGGGTTTGAAAGCTGGTGCATTACTAAAATGCTCAAGGAATTTCATAACAAATACATTCAACACACACAATCTAAATCCTTTTTAAAGGGCATCTGACATTAATCCCTCAGCTGGGGTTCCTCATTTTATAGCATCATTTATCATTTAATGTAACATTAGTTTTGCGGGTAAAAGCCTTGGCAGAAAACCTGCACTGAATGTTGAAACATTAATGACTTAAGCAAAAAGGAAACACTTTGAAAGACCAGCCGGTGCACTGGGTCTTCCCCCTAGGTTATAATCACAGATGCAGGAAGCAATTGCTGCTATATAAATAATACTGCGGTGTTGTTAATGTTGGCAAGACCAGACTTATTTGTGATGCTACAAGGCAAATAACAAAAGGTTTGACAAACTGACTCAACGGAGAAATGACTATTTTTGTGTGTGTGTCGTGGAGGGAGGGAATGATGAGATGAAACAGTTCTTAGCTGCTAGTGTGGATTTTTCCGCAGAAAAAAAAATATAGGGGTGGAGATGAGATGTAGGGGGTGGAGGTGGAAATACCAGGACTCCCTAGCAGCACAGATGGCATTGGAACTTCCTCCCTCCCACTGCACCTGAGGCTATCGGTGCTGTAGAGAAGGAGGCGTAGATGTGGGTGTGGGGAGAGTTAGGAGGCATTGCCAACTCCACTTAGGAGAGAATCCCAATATTTGTGAAATTAAATTCCCCACATTACTTCAGCAACTCCTTTTCTGCTTGCCTGTAACATATATCTAATTCTTTCTCTGACTAAACTTGATCTTGGGGAAGACACTTACCTTTTCTCAAACGACTTTGTCCACATTTGTAAAATGGACCAGAAACAGGGATGATGAGGATGGGGCTGTCTAGATGAACTGTTTAAGTCCTCTTCACATCAATCTTGTATGGATTTCCTTCGCTGTTATTAATATAGCTGATCATTTAAAAAATGATATCCTTTATGCTGTAATTGCATTATATCAAAGTGCTGGATCTTTGGGAATATTTTTCAGCCTCCAGAATTTTCCAAAGTTGGAACCATGTACAAACTTCCCAGAACTCTCAATGTCACATTAGTTAGTGGCATAGATTTTTCTCTGCTGCATCCTCTTCTTGCCTAGGTTTTACCTTTAGTCTAAAAAGACATGAACAAACTTTAACACAGTTTCCAAGAGCTTAAGGCTGCATCCCTAGGATGACCCTCGCCCATCAAAAGAACCTGCCTGAGAAAATCCAAACCTTCCAAAATAACTTGCTGTTTGTCCTAGACAACAGCTGAAGATAGGGTGCCTGTCTCCCAGCCTTTGTGGAAAACCAGGAGCCTAACTTTGATTGAATGTCAGTTAACAAACTCAGATGAATTTCACAGGGACCAACCCATTGCCTCATACTTTTGTAGTTTTTCCCTTCCCTGATTCGACTGAACCCTTGCTCACTCCCTTTCTTATTCCTTCCTTCTCCTTTTAAATATTCAATCACCTCTGTACAAATCAAAGTTGAATTCAGTTCAGACTGGTCTCTTTTTCCCTACTGCAATAGTATATTGCAGATTAAAATTGGTCCTTGCCACTTTAACTAGTATCCAGCTTTATGTTTGACATTAGACGGCTGCTCTCATCATTTTAAGGTGAATACTTTCCTAACATCTTTTTGGTTCAAAGGGTAACCTATAAGCGAGTTTCACACCCTGCATTTTATGTAGCCCATGGTGGGCATTTTCCATCTGCCCCACCTCTTCCTTCTTCAGGGCCCATCTGGCTTTTGTTTCAATCTCAAACACAGCAGATGACATTCTCTGCCAGTGAGTCCTATTTTCAGCTCTCTTGGTTGAACTATATAAGCTGAGCCATGCTCCCAAATTTACTGCCAGTTTCAAAACAACAAAAATCTAGTACTTAGAATTTCCACTCACCCAGGCCAAGGTCTAAAATGACTGACTCCTATTTTTCTGCAAGGATTTGAAAGCATGTTTAAAAAGTATTCAAATATCAAATTATTACTTCAGAAATGCCCTGCCTGTCTTACAGATCTTGGGAGAGTTTTTTGCCTACTGAACCAGGAGTCTTCTCCATCACAACTATCATCGAACCTTCTGTTGAGGTCTATCAACTTCCCATTCTGCATAGCAGTGGTGGAGTGATCCCTACTGGCTAATTTAGGTGAGGAGAGATCCTCACCCAAGGCAGCTCTGGGATCACTGGCAGCTAATCTTTCCTGACTTTCCGTATTTGCTCTAGAGCTTTGCTGCTCCGCTGAGGACCCTGAGGACCGTCAGCATCTGCAATACCTGAACGCTTGTTAGAGATGCAGAATCTCAGGTCCTACATTCAAACTTCTCAATCAGAATCAGCGTTAAAAAAAAATCCCCAAGTGGTTTAAATGTACTGGAGCGTTTAAGAAGTATTGTCATTTATAACAATCTCACTCTTGCTTTTTCCTGGAAACTTCAGCACAACTCCTGAATCCCTATCTTCCTGACATGTCCAGGAGGCTGTGGATATAGGCCTTTCCTTACTCTTTGTAGGCTCTGCCTACCGAGACTATAGCTCTGCTCAGTAACCTGGCACCTACCACAGAATTGCCTCTCTTCTTTGCCTGCTGTTACTCTGAACATCTCTTACTCATGTTTCATTTCTACTTCCTAAAATACAGGGCTAACACTAGCAGGGCTAACACTCCCCGTTCAATACCTGCTTCATCTTGGTTAACATACCTGGTTCGAGGTCAGCCTGTCCTCATTAGCCCTGGACTACGGAGTATAAACCTTTGCGTGCCCACAAGTCCCAGAGTGCCAAGACCCAATGAACTGCAGTGGGGATTGGGGATTGTAAAGAACATGGACCTGACAGCAGAAAACATGGGATTGAGCTCCATCCAGTAGCAAGTAAAATTTCAGCTATATCTGGGTTGTTATGGGATTTGAATCATAATGTGTATGGAAATACTTGATGGAAATAAGCTCTAAGACACTATTTAACCAAGAGATGATTATGGGAGTAAATTACTTTCACATTGCAGCCTTATTACAGAGATATTTTAGAAAATAGGTAGTGACTATGATAAATAATGGAGGAGACCTTAAGGGGAAAGTGGCAAGGAAAGAAGCAATTCTTATTGAATGGACCTGTTATTGCATGGTTTTTTTTTTTTACTAGAATTATATTATTTATTTTTTAAAATTTATTTTTGTTCAGTTATAGTTGTCCCACCTTTTTTCCCTTGCTCACCCCAACCCCATCCCCCCAACTCCCACAAGCAATCCCCCTATTTTCTGTGCCCACGAGTCCTCTGTTCCTGTGCCTTTGCTCGCCCCTTCCCCCACTTTGCCCTGTTATTCCCCTCCTCTTCCCCTCTGGCCACTGTCAGTTGGTTCTTTATTTCCAAGTCTCTGGTTCTATTTTGCTCATTTATTTGTTTTGTTGATTAGGTTCCACTTACAATTGAGATCATATGGTATTAATTTTTGTTTAGATTATTATATATGTGCAACAAATTTTTGAATTTTTTCTTGAAAAGAATAAGACTTGAGGAAAAAGCTCAATAGAAACTCCTTAGTTTGGGATTCAAGAACTTATACGATGAGATCATAACATATCTACCACTCCACATTTCCCATTTTGTCCTACTCTCACCATCAACTTATTCCACCCCACGTGCCATGTATAATGCACACTTTTTTGCCCAATTTTTTTAGGGAAAATAAGGATGCATATTATACATGGGTATAGTGATTACATACCATGGGTATAATAATGGGTATAATGATCTCCTGTATAACGAGCACAAAAACATGGGTGCGCATTTACAGGGCAAAATACGGTAATTATCCTTTCACCTGTTTACCTTCCCCCAACACATTTTCAGTTGCTGCTTTGCCTTTCAACTTAGGGTGCTCTATTTTACTTCTATTTGTGAAAAGATCATTTTTTTCATATGCCCCCAAACTCGCATTTTTTTTATTACCCTAAATCAAATACATCTATCTACCTCTGCCTAGGAGGATTGGCAGGAAAATTTATCTCAGGATCAAGTAGGAATATGGGAGGTTTATGTAAAATTGAAAATCTGGAAATTAGTTCCTGGACCCTAGTTATTCATGACTTTCTCTACTAGGAGTAAAAATACAGAAAATGCTATTTTTTTAATGCAAAATTTCTTGATTTTTAAAGGCTAGCAAACAACTTTATATGTCTAAAAAACTTTCATGGGACAGCCAAAAGATATGAGTGGCCAAATTTAGTCCATGGGTCTGCAATTTGGTGATTTTTGTTTTAGTCTTTAAAATAGAAATTCTTATCTACCCATTTAAATGGTGGGTTGATAAGACTTAAAAAACTAAACTGACTTTTCATTTTTATAAATTTCTTACAATTCTGAGTATAAGACAGAATTTGAAATTAAATAGAGTATCTTATTCCATATTTTGAAGCTTCATGAAATCCTCCAAGCTTAGCTCAGATACCTTCCCATGACTTTCCTGGAGACAACAAGGAATATTTCAGTCAGGAGAATCAGTGGTGTCTCCTCTACAACCAATCACATTTCCCCTCCTACCTCTTTTTTCCCTTCCTTCCTCCCTTCCCTCCCACCTTCCCCCTTCCTTCCTCCCTTCCCCCCTTCCTTCCCTCTCTTCCTCTTTCCATCCCTCCCTACCTCCCTCCTTTCTTCTCACCTTCCTCTGACAAATTAAATATCTGTGATTTAGACTCAGGGCAGTATAATCCAAAGACCTGAGCTCTTAAACACTATACCATAAAACTTACTATATAGTGAAGATACCAGTTAATTTCCCAGATCAATAATCTTCTTAAAAAATTCTTTTAGACTCAAACAGGACTGACTTATATTAAATCCGTTAACAGACTTATACTTTTCTTCTACTATACTATAATTCTTTTGAAGGGAAAATATATATTTGATTGATTATTGTTCTTCCATAGCATCTGACACAGTAACTACCCATAGCAAGCAGAAGAAAAAATATGTATGTCACTGACTATACAGATATTTCAGATATTTTCATATCTGAAAATTTCAAACTCCTTACACCAAGTTAAGTTCATTCAACTAGTATCTCTCTTCCTGCCCTCGTCTTACTATACCCTACCTTCTGTACATGTGGGCTCAGAAAACACTTTGCAGCACCGAGGAGGAGACTAATATTCCTTATGAGCTTTGTGTGATGGAAAACCTGAGAGACACAGAGTCAGGAGACTCAGGTTTGAGTTCTGATTCTGTGAGCCTATATTACACATGT
>PVKM010003445.1:0-57525 GCA_004027735.1 Carollia perspicillata | reverse complement strand
TCACCTCATCAGCATAAAAAAGACATCACTCACAAAATTCCAAGGCCTTTACAGGGGTGCCTAACCACCATGTAGCTCAGGGTGGCTATGAATATGGTCCAACACAAAATTGTAAATTTCCTTAAAACATCATGAAACCTTTTTGTGATTACATGTCAGAATGTATTTAATGTGTGGTCCAAGACAACTCTTGTTCCACTGTGGCCTAGAGATGCCAAAAGTCTGGACACCCTTGCTGTAGGAACTCCGTGCCTGGAATCCTGGACAAAGATGAAACAAATTGTTTATTATGACACAGTTTGGTTTGAAAGATTGAATAGAAGTTCAGTAGACAGGCAAGAATAGTTGTTTAGTGATAAAAGTTAGATCATTTTTTTCTTTAAAGTTCTTTATTTTACAGATATCCTATGTTAAAAGTGTATTATTTTTACAATGGAAAAAAATAATTTTTTATAAGTCATGGAAATGGAGATAAGGAAAATGGTCCAGATCCTAGTTACGGTTATTCATCTTAGTGGGATTTACTGTTTATTGTAGAACAGTCAAATTTAGTGCAGACCAAAATTAACTGACTGAAATAAGTAACATTAAGAACTCCTAATATTCTATATTTCTTAGAAAATTCTTATATTCCTGAAAATTTTTGTAGCATGCTTCTAAGAAAGACAGAGGTAAAAATAGACATCATCCTTAAGCAATAAAAAAATATATGGTAGGCTGAAATAATTATTCTAGCTTCGGTTGTGCCATCAATTGTCTGTGTAACTTGGGTGCATTTTTGTCTAATTGCTGCTTCCATATCAATCTCAAAGAATCATCCAGAAGATCAAAGGCCTGGAGAACCTTTTCCTTTAAACCATTTTATTTCTCCACCTGAGGAAAATAATGAGGAGGGAAGACCAATTAAGGACTTAGTTGTTGTTCCCCGAAGATCGGATTTCTGTGAGGCTAGGTATCTTGCCTCTCTTTTTTTTAGGCTGCGCTGCTAGTGACTATCACAAAGTGGGGCCTATCCCTGGTTGGCATAGCTCACTGGATTGAGCACAGGCCTGCGAGCCAAACGATCACGGTTCGATTCCCAGTCAGGACACATGCCTGGGTTGCAGGCCAAGTCCCAGCGGGGGACACATGAGAAGCAACCATACATTGATGTTTCTCTCCCTCTCTTCTTCCCTTCCCCTCTAAAGATAAATAAATAAAATCTTAAAAAAAAAAGAGTAAAAAAAAAAAACAAAGTGCGGCCTAGATAATAGGCACACAATTTCCGTCTGTTAAGTGGATATAGGGAAATTCTTATTAACAGCATTATCTGACATTTTAAAGCATAGCCATACAAATAAAGATGGCCTTAGCCTGAGCAATTATTTCTTTCTTGATTCTTCTTTACTTAATATTTTTATTGAGTACTAACTATGCGGCAGGCACTCTGCTAGATGCTGACAACATGAGGACGATTGGGCACACAGTTCCTCGAGTTGTATGTGTGTTTTCAGCAAGAAAATTACTGTGACTTTAAAGATTTTATTTATTTAATTTTAGCGAGGGGAAGGGAGAGAGAAAGAGAGGGAGAGAAACATCAATGTGTGGTTGCCTTTCACATGCCCCCTTACCGGGGACCTGGCCTGCAACCCAGGCATGTGCCCTACACTGGGAATTGCACCAGTGGCCTTTTGGTTCACAGGCCCGCGCTCCATCCACCGAGCTATGCCAGCCAGGGCAAATCACTGTGATTTTAGTATATAGGGAGAGTGTTTTGTTTTTGACAAGCAAAATTGAACTTTTACATTTAAAATGAGCACTATCATTCTCAAAGTAAATACGTACGGAAGCTGTGAATCTATTTTAAGGAGGCCTGCCAAGAAATAAGTAGTCTGAATTTTTTGTATTTGTTTTTAGAATACACAAAAATATGTTTTGAATGTTCTTGATAGTATCACATTTTGCCTTTTGATACATTTACGTTTTAGAAACAAGAGACAAGCTAGCATTGCAGTGAAGAGCATAGGTGTTAGCATTAAACAGATTCAATTTAAGTTCTGGTCGTTGGATATTGAAGAATTTATTTATTCTCGGCACAGCTAAAATTCTTCAGTTGTAAAATGAGACAGTAAATGACGAGCGGTTAGCTAACTACCTGCATGCGTAAGTCCGGAACCTTTACTTCTGTTGTTCTTTTTATTATCGTTATTATAATAGACTACTCAGTGACTTACTTGAGAGGTTTCAGTTCAAAATGAAATACGACTAAAAAGTGATGAGTCCAGTTTTCTTGTGTGCTTAGTAAATTTGTTTGAAGATTATTCCTAAAGGGAAATAAATTCCTTTGAAGTTCAATACTTACTTGGTTGGATCAATCCTAGTGTATATCTACTTAACACTCTCTTTATAGCCAAAACTCTCACCCTCAGACATTAACTTTGGGGAATTCCTAACATGATAATATTACCCTAAATGGTTTTGAAATTGCAGAGTTCATAAAAAAATATGACTCCCTTTTTAGTTCTTTAATTGCCCTATGATTCATTGACTTTGATTTTTCTTGATGTTAAATCAACTCTTTCCTGGGAACAAGGTCAAATAATTTCAATGAGCCGATGTTCACACATCTTTTTCTTTAAAGAGGTTTGTATTATTTCATAAGACAAATCTACTTGAAACATACTTCCATATGAAAGGAACACTGTGCTAACAGACCAATGCAGGGTTCAACAACCACCTGGCCGTGAGCGAAGCTCACCTGAGCTCTGCTGTCCTTCCATGAAACCAGTCCCTGGTGCCAAAAAGATTGGGGACCGCTGGACTAATGCATAGTTGGTTAGATTTGCTTCCAAAATTGTTACTTAAGTTGAGAATATTTCAATTTAAATTTGTATTAGGAATTCACTCATTCATCTACTCAGCAATATTAATTGAGTACTTACTGTATGTTATGTGCTATTTCACATGCTTGGCATACACCCATGAACAAAACAAATGAAACTCCCTGCCTAGGTAGAACTCATATTTGGTGGTAGGGGTAGGCAGATTGACAAAAGCACAAACAATAAGTGACTTAGTACGTTAAGAGGTGGAAAGTGCTAAGGGGAATACAGCAAAGGAAAGAGACTGGGTGTGCCAGTCGGAGAAAGATTACAATTTGAATTTGTGCCAAGACAAAGTAGAGGAGAGGAAAGTTTTGAATGGTGCCATTAAGATCTTGGAAATCCTTGAATATTAATGCGTGTAAAATTATTTCTGTGAAATAGCTTTTCTGTTAGGCAATTCTCATGCTCCAGTGTTGCTTTCTAGATTTATGAATGTTTAGGCTTGTAAGAGTATTTAGAGGACATTTTCTATTGTTTCTTCATTATACCAAGTCTCTACAATGCTAAGGAACTTGACCAAGGCCACACCATCAGTTAGAATGAGGGTCGAGTTAAGGCTATAGGTTTTTTCACAGTGAGCTTGCTCTTCTATCATATCCAGAGGGGGTTCTAATGGTGGGGATTTCAGATTGGCCAGTGTGGGATATTCTATAGGGGGGCAGGTGCAATCACACCCTCAAGCTGTTTTAGTTCCCCTTTGGGTAAAGTTTCTCTCATCTTATTTTACTTTTGCTCTTGATCAATCAGACTAGGCTGTTTGAACTGCCATTCTTCAGGACCCAGAAGAGGGGCAATAGGTTCTACAGTGCGTTCTATTTACCCTAGTAGTATCTGCAGTCCAATTATCTAGGATTCTAAAGTTGGCCAACTGAGGCCCGAAGTTTATTTTATTGTGCAATATTTTTAAAAAGGGTGAAATAAGTATTGCTCATTACAAATTGCATTTTTAATTAATAAAATTATCTATTAAAATACCTTAAATGATATTAACGCAGAAAACGAGGGAATGATGCTAACACGGTAATGTAAAACAATGTTGCAAAACTTTCATTGCGTGACCTTTTCATGAGACGCTGATGATTTTCCTTTCTTATCCGTAGTTGGTTTCCCTTGCTTTAGTCCTCCCCAGTGAGGTATTCTGTAACTCTGACAACTTGTTTGCCTATACTGTCTCTTTTGATTGATATAGCATGCCATGACCTTGTGGTCGTGTTCCTTCTAATTGGCAAGTCATACTGCAGTGCTCTTTTTTAGAAACTGGCATTTAGTTTCTAGTTAATATTCTTCTATCATTTCTAGCTTTGTTCCTCTTATTTTACTGATACCTATGCATTACAATCAAATAGTGCTCATCCAAGCCAGGTGTGTTGTTTATACTACCATTTCATCATATGGCAAAGGTGAGCCCTCTTAGTATTCTATAGTCAGTTTTTTCATTCTCTATCTTCTTCATAACCATTACAGACAGTAAATTCTAAAGATCATGCTGTGGAAATTGCCACCTGGCTGGCTCACCACATCTCACATTGAACTCTGAACTTTTGGTCTTGTTCCCAAATTGGCTTCTCCTTCAGCATGCACACCTAAGTACACAGAACCAGCATCTCCTTTGTGTCAGAAACCTGGGGGGTGCAAGAAGTCATCCTGAAACCCCTCTGCCTTACTCTCTATGTCCAATCAGAATCTACCTTCCTCTCAACAGTGACAATAACCTTGTCTAAATCACTGTATCCTTTCTCACTTGGCCTGCTATCAGAGCTTCCTAACTAGTTTTTCCACATCCATTCTATCCCCCTTCTAATTCACTCCCCACACAGCAACCAGAGTAAGTTGTAAACATGTACCTATAATTATGTCACACCCCCAGATAAGATTTGCGGTGGCTTAGCTTTGCTTTCAGGTTCAACTCCAGAGGCCCTCCATGACCTTCCTTTTGCTCACCTCTCTAGCCTTAGGCTACTTCTCTCCCCTGCGTGATACAGCCTCACTGACCTCTGTCAGCAACTAGAAACCTTGCCCTTCACTGTGTCCCTGCTGTCTGTCCTCATGATGCAGCAATTCTCTACCCTCCCTCACCCCTCCCAATTTCCCAGTATGCATTTTCTCTCTCTCTCACACACACACACCCACACACACATGACATACATCACACCTGGCTAACACGGATTCATTCTTTGGACTTAGTTTAAAAGTCACTTCCTCAGGGAAGTGTTCCCTATGCATCCTTATTTGTTCACCTCACCTCACCTCACCTGACAATTACAGTTTTTGCTCATTACAAAATGTGTCTTTCCCAATGAGATATGAGCTTTATAAAGGCAGCCCATCTCTGCTTTGTTCTGTTTCCAGCAAAAGAAGCATAGTAGTCATTTAGTAAATATTTACTGAAAGGAGTGGTTACATTAATACCATTGCTCATCCCTTTGGCTTTTTCCTCATTATATCCTATTGGGCACTCCTCTCTTTTTTTAAAGGTTTTTTTAATTTATTTTTAGAGAGAAGGGAAGGGAGAAAGAGAGGGAGAAAAACATCAGTGTGTGGTTATCTCCCACATATCCCCTACTGGGGACCTGGCCTGCAACCCGGGCATGTGCCCTAATTGAGAATTGAACTGGTGACCCTTCGGTTTGCAGGCCTGCACTCAACCCACTGAACTACACCAGCCAGGTCTGGGCACTCCTCTTTTTTAATCCCATTTCACATTTTTAGAATAACATTACAAGGTCTTATCTGGCAAACAACTTTACTACTTTCATTTGCCATTCTCAGAAAGATTCATATCTTTTGAGACTAGGAAGAAAATAATGTTTTCATATTTTTTTAATGCTTAGAGCATGTCTGAAATTCTTTGATCTATGCAGATTTTGATTTTTGTTTTTGTGTACATGTAACAAATTAAAAAATCAGGACATAGGATTTCACAAAGGAACCATTTTGATTTATGACTTTCTGTACGTGAAAATTTTACAAAGGCGCAAATTAACCACACTTAGTTTTAATTAGCAAATCACCTTTACTAAAGAGAAAGATAATACCTAATCTGGAAATTATTTGGAGACTCTCAAGATTTGTGACCAGTATTGGAAGGAGTTCTCTGCTCCTGCTCCACAGGAAATATATTATTTAAAAAGATTTTTATGGCATGCTGCAGGTGGTTGTCTCAGATCTAAGAATTTTATGACAACAATGTTTTACAAATATTTGCTGAGACTTTCATCGAGCGCTCAAGATATAAAGAGACATGATTTAGTCCTTGGCCTTAATGGAGCTTCTAATGCATTTGAGGAAAGAAAAGAAAAATAATGACTAATATTTATTGAGCTCTAAAGCAGATGTTTTCTCACTTAATCCTGACACAAGTAGGACTGTGATTGTATTCATCTTAAGGAAGAGGAAACTAAGATTCGGTGACATCAAAAGGTCATATACCACACAGTCAGTGAGTAGCAGAACAGAAAATTGAATCCCGGATTCCACACAGAAATGTTAGCTCTACAACTCATATCATTAACCCCAGGTTCAGAACATTATATGTTCAAAAAGCAGAACTGAGATTTTTCAAACAGATAGTATACTACTTAGGGGCATAGTTGTTTGAGAGCCCATTTTTCCACATTTATTTTTTCTCTTAAATAAATCACATGAGTTAATGCAAAATGCAGCTCTATTAAAGTTTTAGAAAATAAGTATTTGAGGTGCATTGTTTTGCTATTGGAAGAGAACTTAAAATGGTCTTCATCAATGTGTCAAGGAAAGGAATTCAACTTCACGAAGACTTCAAGCCAACCCAACCAGTAATTGTTATACATTTTCAACAGTTCCTTAAAAGTTAAATTAGGCCTGTTAAAAACTATGATCCGGAGTATGTTTGAATGATTTGATGAGAGGTTTTCAGAGCTAGCTTCTGGATGACATGGCATTCAAGGTAGCTTTGGGACATGGGGACATTGGCAATGAAATCTGTAAAAGTACTGTTATGGTCTCTATGGGTGGAGTGTGTCGGGCAGAAATTTTTAGTAATTGCTATCATCCTGGGAGTGACGGCATGGAACTTTAGTCTAGATGTCTGGCTTGGACAGTTCCATGTATTCCTCGATGTTTTCTTAAATTTCTAGGATCTAGAATCATGAAGGAACACCATTATCCTACATTAGTGGCTTCATGATGAAGTTCTACAGTTTAGAAAGAACAGATAACAAACAAAATCCTGGAGAATTAAACCTTAGCAGACTAGTTGTCAGTTTTCTCAGAGTGTGCTTCCTGGAGTCCTTCGTCCACAATGTGAGGTTCATGCCAAAGTTCATAAGAAATGTATAAAGGAGTTCTTAGCCAATGTGATAGTGAGAAAATTGTAGTCTACCAATCTCAATCTTACAATTAAGCTTCATTAAAATTTACCTTATCTGTCCTGATAAGGCAATCCAAGCCAGGTTATAAATTAAGCTAAATGTTTTAAAAGGAAAATAAAAACCTATTATTTTAAAATATTTTTTTCTTACATCTAGAAGAAGGACATCACTGTCCTAAACATGGGGTATAGTAAGAGGGAAAACTTTAACCAAGAGTAGACCATTTCTCAAGGAAAAAAACAGTAACTATGATTTTTTAAAGAGAAGAATTAATGATAAGTCACCATACGCTTAACAGAATGATAACACTGTCTTTATAGCTGAATTTCTGCAAGCGGATCGTTAATGAATATATCGTCTCCCAGATACCTTATAGTTTATGGATGTGCTAAAGCAATCTGTGTTAAACATTGACCTAAGAAATAATACTCAGTCACTATACTATATGTCTTTGCAATGTGTTTATTCACAGAACATGATTTAGTTATAAAAGATGCATACATGCCCCTTAGTTTTATGTACAAAACTTACATACTAAAAGTCTAATGATAGAAGATGTTCAAATCTAATGACAAAATGTTAAGGAAGTATTAACATTTCCTAGTATAATTAAAGTAATGTGGTCATAGCTCAAAACTGGATGATCAGATCAAGAGAACAGAACAGGTAAGTCAGAAATAAATTCTGTTATGTAGTAGAAAATAACATGTAGTAAAAGAAGCATCACAAGTAGTGGTGAAAAAAGGGATTTTTCAATAAATTGTATTTAAGCAATTGGCTCTTTATGGGACAATAGATCTATTTAGGTGTTTTTTTTGTTTGTTTGTTTTACTTTATACCACCTACCAAGGTAATTCTGGACATATGCATTAAAATAGAAAAAAAACAGACAAATTAGAAGAGAATATTAGCTATGTATCAAGCTGCCTAAGAGAGGATTTTCTAAATTTAGAATAGTAAAAAATCACTAAAGAAAGGTGTGACAGATCTGACAACATAAAGACATAAAACTTCTGTTGGTAACAATAATTAAAAGGCAAACCAGACCAGGAAAATTGTTTAAAGCAGACATAAAAGACAAAAAGTTAATATCTTTACTAACCAATGTGCATATGAATGCAAAGAATTTATATTTTACTCTACTAGGTCTCAGTTTCCACATCTGTACAATGGAGATCAAGCAGCCCTTTATACAGCATTTATGAATATTAAATGCAATAATATGTAAAAATAGTCTAGCATATGGCGAGCAACTAATGAGTTTGCTTTTATTATACAAATATAAAAGTATGAAGAAAAATAATGTCTTTAGAATTCTAAGATAGCAACATCTAGCTATATGGAACCTGGTCAGGTAAGACTGGTGCAAGAGAGAAGGCTGAAAGGGGTAACAGGAAACCAGAACTCAGAAGACCTCATTTCCAAAGAGTTTGGACTGGCACTATTTAGGAAGTTGAGAGACACTGAAAGGTTTTAGTCAGGAAAGTGTCATGGTCAGATCTGTTTTCATAGCAGCTTTAGAAATGTCACTCTAGTGGCAATATTAAATTTGAATAGGAGGGGATTGAGATCAGAGGCAAGGAGCAGGTATTTTAGAGTAACTCTATTTTTGCCTTCTTCATTTCTAGCCTCTTGTTAACTCTCAGTGGAGTAAACACATAGCCCAACTTTATTCACTTGTTAATTTAACCAATATATACTAAATCCCTACTCTTAGCAGAGGCTTTTGGGCATTATGGAAGTAGAGAAGATAGAGCTCCTTTCTTAGTGAATTCACAGTGCAGCCGGGAAGGAAAAACAAACACACACATGATTTTAAAAAAAGGTAAAACCAAAAGTAATTATTATAAATACCTATACTGGCTGACTTTTAATATATTTTATTTTAGATTGCAACTCTCTTCTTACTCAATACACATTTCACCTTGAAGCATATCTTTATTTGATCTGATGCTTTGTAATGCAAGGTCATGCATGAACTTTGAAATGCTGTGAATTAGGAAATGTTCTAAGCTTTAGTGCATAAATATCAATCAGGTTTTTTCCTTTCATCATATTATAATTTTATTTTTTTGGGGGGTGGAGAGCGAACTTCAAATAGTAAAAAATTACTAAAACATTTAGAAAAATTTAGTTCAAATGAGCATAAGCAAGTAGAGGATATGAAATACTATTATGAACCCAAATGACACTGATAGTCCTTTGAATAAACATACTAATATATAAGACTAAACTGACCCTGAAAACTCAGGGAGCTATCATTACTACCATTGTCACTGTGATATATTTTAAGCTTGCATAAACAAAACTCAGCTGTGGACATAAATTGGTGCTAAAATGTGTTTTAATTCTCTTGACTTTATGAATCTCTCAGGCAGAATTTTCTTGAAAATTATTTTAAGAGAAGTCTCATTTAATATATCAATAGGAAGAATTAAAGCAATATTTTTTACATTCTTGACATCATAACTTAAAATTCTACTTAGAAGTTTGTGTGGATGAGAAAGGAAAAAGGGATTAAGAAGTAATTGCCAGTTATAATATCCTTTCCAGGGATGTAAAGGATAGCACAGGCAATATAGTCAATAATATTATAACAACATGTCAGATGGGTACTGGACTTACCAAAGGGATCACTTTGTAAGGTATATAAATGTTTAGTCACTATGTTGTACACCTGAAACTAATATATGTCAACTGTAACTGAAAAATAAAAAATTTAAGTGTTTATGAGTAACCCATTTTAACTGATAATTTAGCCTTTACCAAAATATTCCCAAGATGATTATTTTTTATGAGATGCCAAGATAACTTATAAAATATTTCTCTGTAGAATTGGTATGCACACATTTTAGCTATAAAAATAAATTCTTTTTTTCTCTCCCTTTTTCTCCCTCCCCCTCCTATAAAAATAAATTCTTTATGTTAAAAAGACTTGTGTATAACTCCACTAACCTCACTGTTTATCTTTCTGTTTTTAAGCTGGTATCTTGCTATAAATATGCTTTATTTATACAATATATTTTAATATGTGATAAAGCAAGACTTCTTTTGTTATTGTAATGAAATGGTCTTGGTCATTTTTGCATGTTTATACTACAAATGAAATTTAGAATCATTTTGCTAAAATCTGAAAATGTAAACCTACTTACTTTACCATGGAAAGCTTAGTCTTTCTGATAACCTATTAATACGAATAATAAGAACAATCATAATAATTATAAGTAATGCTTATTGAGTACTTACCCAGTGCTTCTTAATATCATGACTGCTACATAAATAAACTCAAATGACATAACTGTTTCCCTGTAAAACTAAGAGAATCAACTGAAAACCTATTAAAAACAGTAAATATACTTAGGAAGGTTATTGTACAAAACTGAATAGTTTTCCATGTCAAAATTACAACTAGTTAAAAATATGATGGAAGAAAAAGCCTTAATCATAATATCAATCTCAAGCTTTATGACAAAAATTATAAAACTCCACCAAGTGAAATAAAAACAAATGCAAGGAGAGAGCATAATTTTCAAGCCCATCTCCACAAAAGCTCCGCCCCTCAGAATGCCCTGAGCCCCGAGCCACATCCGGTCCCCAGTGAAGCTCTAACAATTGTAACTGAACAACAGTAATTTCTTTAAAAAAGGAAATTACCTAAGTATGAATGGACCTAGAGACTATTACGCTTGGTGAAATAAGTCAGACAAAAACAAATACTATATGATTTCACTTATCTGTGGAATCTAAATAAAATACATGAACAAATGAAATAGAAGGAGACTTGTAGACACAGAGAACGGATTGGTGGTTGCCAGAGAGGAGGGCAGCTGGGGACTGACTGCGTGGAAAAGGTGAAGGGATTAAAAAGTACAAATTGGTAGTTACAAAATAAAATAGTAACAAGGATGTAAAGTTCAGCATAGGAAATATAATAATAATATTGCAATAACTACGTATGGAGCCAAGTGGGTGCTGGACACATTGGGCAGAACACTTTGTGAAATATATGCTTGTCTGACCACAATGCCGTACACCTGAACCTAACACAAAATAAGACTGAATGTAAACTATAATTGAAAAATAAAGTTTAAATTTAAAAAAGAAATAATTTGTCTAATCTAGGGAGGGAAATGGTAACAACAGCAATAAAATAATTCCTTATTTTAAAAAAAGCTTTAATCACACACACATATACACGCAGACATTGGAGGAAATACCGTATTTTCCGGACTATACGATTTATCCCCCCCCCCCCCACCAAATTTGGGAGGAATAATGGTTGTTAATGCTGCTGTTGAGTTCTGTTTACATTTACTTTGGTGAAATATTATGTTATTTATGTTATTAAATATTTTACCACATTTTTTGCTTCAAAAATTTTTTTCCTATTTTCCTCTAAAACCTAGAGCATCTTATGGTCCAGAAAATATGGATAAAAGACATACCATGAATTTAGAACATCACAAATATCTCAAAGATGTTAATTCTTTTTACTTAATCTGTAAATTAAAGGCAATTCTAATCAAAATCTCTATAGACTTTTTTTGGGGGGGGGCAGAATATGTCAAAACAATCCTAATGTTTAGAAGAATAGACATTCTAAAATTACCTAAGAACATTCTGAAAGTTGATAATTAAGAAACACTAGCACAACTTGATAATTAAAAGAATTACAAGAGATCCAAGTGGTGGAGGAGTAAGTGGAAGCTACACTAACATCCTCCCAGGACCAATCTGGAATTACAACTAAATTGTGGAGAAATTGGCCTGAATAACCAACTGAACGCTAGGACAGACAGAAGAAACTACTTCACTGTGAGAATGGTAGGGAGTGCAGAGGAGGCACAAGAGGGCTGGTTGGGCTCCCACAGGTGACAGCTGAAGTTCTGGAGGGATATTTCAGTGGCCAGGGGGGTCCTGAGAAGTGTGGGGTCTAAATCCCAAGCTGGTCTCCCCAGCCTATAGCACCAGAGCCAGAAGAGAGCCCAGGTAACATTCACTTGTGAAAAGCAGCAGGATTTCTGTCTACCAGGGAGAGACAGCTGGAGACGCAGAGAGCCTGTTAAAGGGCCAACACATAATATTTCATTTGTAGCCACTTACCCTTTGCTCTGGCAGAGGGAGGGCAGAGTGGACTAGAGACACTTGGGGAGAGTCTGGGTTTGGTGGCTCTGAGGAGAGAACTGAAGGAACGACTGCCAGGATCCCTGTGCTGAGTGATTTCCCATACTGCAGAAGCCATCTTTCTCAAGCAGACCACTCCCACGAATAGCACTAGCCAGGGGGAAGCAATAGCCTTTCCCACAGGAATTACTCTGCCTTACCCTGTGGTGATTAAGCTGGGCTGCTGAGAACAGCTTGATGCCATATCATCAATTAGTTTAACAACTAAGGTGAAAATGCAAAGTAGCCAAAATGGGAAGACAAAAAAAAAACAACAACAAAAAAAAAAAACCCACCAGACCCCAAATGAAAGAACAAGATAATTCTCCAGAAGAACAACTAGATGGAGTGGAAGCAATTTATCAGATAGAGACTTTAGAGTAATTATTATAAGGATACTCAACAGCATGAAAAAAGACATAGGAACCATAAAAAAGCATCAGTCAGAATAAAGAATGCAATATCTGAACTAAATAATACACTGGAAGGAATAAGCAGTGGGTTAGATGACACAGAGGATGGAATGAGTGGAAAACAAGGTAGAAAAAAACACCCAGGCAGAACAGCAAAAAGAAAAAACAATTTTAAAAAATGAGGAGAGCTTAAGAAACATTTTAGACAACATGAGGTGTAATAACATCTGCTTCATGGCAATACCTTAAGGAGAAGAGAGTGAGCAAGGGATTGAAAATCTATTTGAAAAAATAGTGACTGAAAACTTCCCTGACCTGGTGAAGGGACAAGACACATAAATCCAGGAAGTGCAGAGAGTCCCAAACAAATTGGACGGGAAGAGTATTTGCCTTACATACAATAGACCAATATAAAAATAAGTCACTATAAAAATGACTTATTCTCCTTTGGAAAATATGGACAAAGGACATGAATATGTAAAACCCAAAGATAAAATATAAGTGACCAATGAGCACATAAAATACATATACAATATTGATCTTTGCTTATATGGAGAAATAGCAGAAACAATGGTAGTTCCAAGTGAGCAAGGATGTAGAAAAATGTACTTATGTACTTTTAATAGAAATATAAATTGATAAAACATCCCTTAAGGAAAACTTAATTTGTATCCATTTGACTCAACACATATTTTCTTATCATAAATGTGTACAACAACCTCTCTTAAAGCAGTAATCATGGATATGGTGATATTGCAATGCTAATATTGTCTATAATAATATAATAACATACTAAAAGTTCAACATTGCAGGATTGATCAAGTAAATTATAACACAATTACATTATGGAACATTATTTTGTTATTTTGTTGTAGAATTTTTATTGTCTTTAAGGTGACAGAAAAAATGTTGATGCTGTATGACAGAAACACAGAAGGGTAGAAAACAAAATCAATATGCTGGAATATGCTGACAACACCTTTGATGTAAAATAGTTTAATATGTACAATATGAGGCTGAAGTCCTAATCTAGAGAGAAGAGTAAGAGAAAGGAGGAAAATGGAAGGACTGCCGCCCTCTCTAAGTGGATCAGGTGATTGTCTTGCTAACTCCAAAGGTGAAACTCAATCCACATTTTTTACAAAGCATTATGGAAGCTTCTCAACTCTCTCAGAGACTCTGTACTACACAAGTGACGTGATTGGTCATTGTATGGAACATTTCTTGATTTGTATGCAAAGCAGAGAAGTTGTGTTTCATGCACCTACAGTTACTTTCTCAAAAATACAGTAAAACATGTTAGGAAAAAGAATGGATCTAATAGATCCATGTTGTACCTAACAGATCAAGATTTTAATCTTGGCTCTGCCATTTACTTACTGTATGACTTTCTGTAAGTTACTTAATTCTCTGTTTCTTTATTTGTAAATGGCAGAATGCAGCAGTTATATTTCAGAGAATGGCTCTGAAGATTAATTGATGATATTATTCCATGTAGTATATGGTGTCTGTAATTTTTGGATTTGTTAATACCCCTCTCCAAGATGAAGAAAAGAACAGAAAAGAGAAGGCCCTCTGAACTAAGTGCCGATATTGTTCTCCTTAAAGAAACTAAGACAAAATCCACCTTGTTTTGATCAGTTTTTACCCAAAGAGTAAGCCTCTTTACAAAGAACAAGTTGTCTTACAAATAGCCTGTGATGCCAGCCTTACTAACCATACTCTATTGTGCTAACATGTTTTGTACTTCCTTGACCTTGACCCTGTCTGCCACCTCCTTCCATGATGCCCTCTGGAACTGTTGCTCTGTGACCAATATTACTTTGTAGTCTCCACTTCTGAGCGGTCCCTCCACCCTCTTTCCTCAAAGGAAACCTGGATCACCCCTGATGGCTCACTTCTTTTGTTTTCAAACGGATGTTTCTATTTTGTTTTTAAATATTTGCATCCCTTTCATACCTCAAGGCCAGAGAAGTAATGTTCTCCTGGTTTCTTTTGTCACGTCTAGACCATTATTTCTCCACACTCTTGTAAAAAGCAAGCAAACCAACAAAATTTGCTCTCAGTCCCTGAGATTTAAAGTATTGGACAGTATTGTCATTTACTAATCTCCCACTTACTCCTCCTGAATTACTGATGATAACGCAGCAGCTATTGTGTATTATAAATCCTGCCATAATTCCAGGTGACTTCTTAACAACATAAATGTCCATTCGACACTCTGACTTCTGAATTTTTTTACCTCCTTTTATCTCCAGGCATACCCCTCCACTGCCACACATTACCATGATTACGAACCTTGGATTTTGTCATCACCCATAACTGCTCTCATTCCAAAATTGCTCATGCAAGTATACCACTCCATGACCACAATCTCTCATCTCCAGATCATCCAGTCCTTTGACCCTACTTCTCGATCCCAGCACATCACTTCTCTCTTCTCTTCCTCCAACATGAATTACATCAGAATCACACTCTTGTTCATATCCCAAACTTCCCTGTATTTATGGCTTTTCCTTTTACCTTCTGTAAAATTTCAGTCCTGCATGAAATCAACATCTTCCTTAATACCTGCATGCCAGCAGTCTAACTGTTCTGGACCCCCCAGATGCAGGGGTCCAGACCCAATGCTTGTGTTCCCCCAAATTCATACATTGAGCCTTTACCCCCCACTGTCATGGTATTTGGATATGAAAACCTTTGGGAGGTAATTAGGGTTAGATGACATCATTGAGGCAGTCCCTAATAATGGAATTAATGACCTTCTAAGTAAGAGATTTTCCAGCAAGCTTGTTTTCTCTCTTCACCTCCCTGCCTTGTCCTCTGTACACAGAAGAAGAGGTCATGCGAGCACACAGGGAGATGGTGGCCACCTAGAAGCCAGAAAGGGAGTACTCACTAGATATCAAATCAGCTGGCGCCTTGATCTTGGACTTCCCAGCCTCTAGAACTGTGAAACATTAAATTTCTGTTGTTTAAGCCATCTAGACTATGTTTCTTTTTTTTGTGGCAGCCTGAGCTAAGACACTAACAATGTTGAAGAAAGACACACAATAGAGTGGATGTGTCTTGTAAATTCACCATTACCAATCTTAAGTGGGTTCTTAAACATTGAGCGGGAGTCCCAACTTTTATTAATCAACTCATTCTGCTATTCACTATAAGAAGGACTATTGAAAACTTTCAGCCAATGACATTGTCTTTTATTTTCCAGATAAAGCAGAAGCTATCAGATGGGGACCTCCCGTCTTTCTAATAATAAAAAAAAAAATCAAAACTACTTACATCTGCACCCATTCTCCCACCATTCTTTCATTATAATTGAGAATTGGTACCTTTAACCAAAGCTCAATCCACCCATTTCTGCCTTGAATTCCATTGCTTTTCTACATTCTCACTTTTGATGATTTTTTCCTCTTTCTCTTGTTTTACTAACCTTTCCCTCCCAGTGGATTCATTCCACCAGCTTTAAAAACATACAGCCTTTCTATGTGGCTTCTGGGTTTGGGCATACTTAGAAAGTCCACTTCTTAGAGATTAAAATAAGCAATGGTTTGGTGATATCTCTGGTTTATAGCATTTTAGGTTTGAGGACATTTTATATGTTACAGTTGTAATTTTGTCCTTTCTGATGAGGAGAAAGAGGAGGTTGGGAAAATGGTGAATGAATCTGGTCTTCCCATTCAGTTCTACAGAGTTCTTATAAACTGGGCATCTATAGTTTTCATCGTTTTTACTGTGAGCCATTTTGCATCTCTGAATAAGTTTTGTGCACATGCTCGGTTAAATAAGATGAAGAATTGCAAGAGGTGCCAAAAGAAGTTCAATAAATAGTGTGAAAACTCATGGGGTTCTATAGAAGTATTATACTTTGTACTGAACATAATTGATTAACTATCCCCAGAATCATAATCTAAAAAAAGAATGTGACCCAGGACATATTCCTCAGGATGATTAAGAAATAAGCTTTATCACATAAGGCCCCCATGTGGCAGTTTAATGACAAGCTGGACATACAAAAAAAAGGCTCATTTTAAGGTGAAATCTTGTTTAACAAGTACCAGTGTCAACTGAGTCCCCCTAAAAGTAGATTTGAAAAATAACGTTATTACTTTATCATCTAAATGGAACTTACTTAGTCTTCAGTTAGAAATTTGTAGTGCCTGTAGCATGAATATGTACTAGAGGCCAGAAAGCTAATTTTGAGAATAATGACACTTTTTTGTATTTGACATGATCATTCAGTCTTGTCTTCTTGGTAAGGGTTTCAGACTTGTGTGTTCTTTCCCTCCCCCAGGACAAAGCAGCCTGGGTGTCTAAGAATTTTCTTGATAATTGATGGCTTTCTAACTTCTCCCTAGGCAGTTTTAATCTGTTAAAAAAAAACAACAATTTTAATTTAAGTCGTATTTGTCGTTGCCACTGTAAATATTTTGCTCAGATTGCCTGCATAGCCAGTGCATCTGTTTCCTGATGGCTACATCTGAATTCAAACTTTTGGGGTAGCGAGAACAGACAAATTAAGTTGGAGCTCCCAGAAGGGTAATCCTTCTTACCAGTCTCTATGTTTGGGAATAAGTTCACTGACCTAGAGGACACCCCTGCTTTAATTGTGAAAGAAAATTTAAAGTCTGTCTAAATTACTTTTTTCTAATTTTAATGTGTGAATATGTATTGTAGTAAATTAGTTAAGATGTTTTTTCCTTGCACAAACTTTTATTCTATTGTGATTTAACCTAACAGCTGAAAAAGCTCCACCTTCGCTCTGATGATTTTAAATAAAGATTAAAAAATTTTATAACCTCGGGAATTAGTAATCTACAATGTTAATATATAAAGTTCTGTATTTTAAAAGCATTCAACATGGAATCTCTAACTACTTGCTGTAGTACTTTGTATAACAAGCGTGAAGCATGGAGATAGATACACTAAACTACATTCTTTGGCAGAAACTGCAAAACCGAACATGGAAGTTATATAGATTTTGGAGACAACAAAACCAAAATTTCAGTAAAATAATGCCAAAAGTGATTTCAAGTTAAATTTAATAAGGGTTCATTGAGAACCTGTTCTATGCACAGAACCATGTTAGGTAGGCCCCATGGGGATAGTAGTAATAAAGGATTTCACTCTGAAATCTGGGCACGTTGATGCAAAGTGAGGTGAATGGGCTGATTTAGGTGGGTGCCAGAGAACGCAGGGCCCGAAGGTAGGACCTCCTCACTAGTAGGGCTGGGGCTGTGGAGAAGCTCTGGAAAAGTGAGCACTAGGTTCGGAACACGCATGATGAAAATGGCACCACCAGCCTCTTTTAGGGAGCCGCTGGCAGAAGGCCAAATTGCCCTTAGGCTTACCGCCCCTGCCCCCGCCCAATCCTGGGGTTGCCACCCAAGAGGGTAGAAACTTGCAGGGAGATGACTGAACACGGAAGGACATTTTCTTTTTAATTTTAGTTTTTTTAGAGAATAGCATTTTATTATTTTTTATTTTATTATTTTTATTGGTATTCAAGTACAGTTTTCTGTCTTTTACTCCCATCCCAGTCCACCCCCTCAGTGATCCCCACCTCCCTCCCGTTTCCACCCCCCTTAGTTTTGTCCATGTGTCCTTTCATACTTATTCCTGTTTTCCCTTCCCTTTTTCCTCTGAAATTCCTCCCCTTTCCCCTCTGGTTACTGTCAGCCTGTTTTCTATTTCAATGCCTTTGGTTATATTTTGCTTGCTTGTTTGTTTTGTTGCTTAGGCTCCTGTTAAAGGTGAGATCATATGGTATTTGTCTTTTACCGCCTGGCTTATTTCACTCAGCATAATGCTTTCTAGTTCCATCCATGCTGTTGCATAGGGTAGGAGCTCCTTCTTTCTTTCTGCTGCATAGAATTCTATTGTGTATATGTACCATAGTTTTTTGATCCATTCATTTACTGATGGGCACCTAGGTTGCTTCCAGCACTTGGCTATTGTAAATTGTGCTGCTATGAACATTGGGGTGCATAGGTTCTTTTGGATTGGTGTTTCAGGGTTCTTGGGATATAATCCTAGCAGTGGTTCTTACATGGGCAGTCAGTCCAGGCTTCAGGCAGTGCTGGAGAATAGGGTATGAGTGACATGGCCTGGAGGTTCAAGAATTCTATCCCCGGACTCCCCGAGAGGGATATTCTACAAGCAATTTCACTACTTGGGCTATTTGTCACTGTTTACTGGTCCAGGGAAAGCATTAACACAGAACCCTACTCCCTTCCTGGGAGTCAGACCCTGGGTTCGGGTGCGAGAGCCGGTGCTGCTGCATTCCTGGCAGAAGCTAGGGATGGCACAGAATTTGGGAGTCGGTTTCCGGGACAATGATCAGCCGTTTAAAGCCATAGATCCCAGCCGTTAAATCTAGGCTCCAGGTAAGAGTCAGTAATCAGCTCGGGTCATTACGGGGCCCCACATCCCACAATCCCCGCGCGAGCAGCCGTGCAGTTCCCCTGAGTAGAGGCTGTCAGCACTAAGCAGGTGGTGAGCACCAGCCCGGCGACTTGACAGCTGCCCACGCGCCAGGGCGGAGCTCGAGCACGTTGCTTTAAGGCTTGGAGCGGCAGGCCCCGCCCCCTGAGCCCCACTATTGGCTCTAGGTGGATTGGCGTCGGCCTGATGGGGCAGGGGGCGGGGCTGTGCGCGGTGCCCGCGGTCTCTACGCGGTGGACGCGGCTGCGGCGGCTGAGCTCAAGGCGGTAGAGTGCGGGTGGTTGGGTGTACAGTAGGCAAGCACGTGAGCGCGCCGGCGGCGAAGGTCCCGCGGGAATAGCGGAACGCTAGACGCGGAGCAGTACGCGCAGCCAGGCGGTCGGCGGCGCGCGCGCGGGCGAGGGGGTGTTACGTGCGTGTGTGCGCGTGAGTGTGGGTGAGAGAGGCGGGGGGAGAGAAAGAGAGAGTGTGTGTGTGTGTGTGTGTGTGTGTAGCGCTTCGTGCGAAGCGTGAATCGTCAGTTCCCTGTGCGAGTACCCCGCTGTCTTGCACATCCCCCCCCTCCGTCCCCGCAACTCCACGGTCGCATAGGATTGAGAGCCGGGGAAGGAGGGGTTGGGAGAGCGGACCGGGTCGCAAGAAACAAAAGGGACACGGGGGTCAGCCTGCCATGGCCTCTCGGAACCTGGGGGGCAGGAGCGGGAGCCGCGGCGGGGGCGGCGGCGGCGGCAAGAAGAGCCTGAGCGCCCGCAATGCTGCGGTGGAGAGGAGGAACCTGATCACGGTGTGCAGGTACGGCGGGGGCCGTCGCTCGGGGTGAAGGAAGAGGGCTGCGGACGCCACCGGCTGAGGGCTGAGGGCGAGCGCGCGAGCCCCTGGGGTTCGCGAGACACCCGGCTGTAGCCCCGCGCCCCAGCCTCTGCCACGCCGGGCGTGTCCGCGGGCCCAAGCGCCCCCAGAGGGGCCGGGGTACAGCCGAGGCCCCGACTTTCTGTCAATCCCAGGGCTGTGAGCAGCCCAGGTTACGGCTTGGGGCGGGGCTGGGGAAGGATTTGTTTTGAATGTACATTCTAGAGCCAGAGTTAAATAGGTGGGCAGGGAGGAAGGGTTCTTTTCATTTAGTGCACGTTTAGCTGGCAGCCAGCTTTTGGTAAAGTAGTCATTACTGTGATTATTTACCGTGCTGCCTCAAAAACAGACTGCGTTATGTTCTTGGCATATTTACATGTGTATTCAGTTATGGGGTGCCTACTACATGCCACCCGTGTGTATGTTTGTGTGTACGTGTTTCCTCTCCACTTTAAATTGCAATGCTAGTGCTCCTTCTGCAGCTGTGATCAAAAGTGAGACTGTGGAGGATGCCTAGTTTGTGTTTCAGTGGTTTATAACCAGGTTTGCCTTTTCTTAACGGTTTTCTAATTACAAATGAAGTATTCCTTTACAAAATATAGAATCATAAAAGGAATAATTACTATCTATGAAAGGAATTACTGCCTATAAAAGGAATAATTACTGTTCATAACTTTTTAAAATATGCCGATATATTTTCTTTTTTAAAAAAATTATTAATTTTTAGAAAGAGGGGAAGGGAGGGAGAAAGAGAGGGAGAGAAACATCAATGTGTGGTTGCCTCTCTCCCGCCCCACACTGGGGACCTGGCCCGCAACACCGGCATGTACCCTATCTGGGAATCGAACCGGCAACCCTTTGGTTTGCAGGCCAGCACTCAATCCACTGAGCCACACCTGCCAGGACTGATGTATTTTCTTTAAGTCTTATTTCTGGGTATTAAAAAAAAATTGAAGTCCTAGGCATCCATTTCTTAGGAACTTCTTTGAACAATGAAGTTGTTTTAAATTTACTGTGCTTTATTCAATCAAACCCCTCATCATCAGCCATCAATAATCCTCTAAGAATCAGAGAATGATGAAACCTTTTCCTCCTTTGCAATTTATATCTGTATTGCTTTTCTTTTCTTTGTATATAAATGTGTTTAGCATCTTAAGCAGAATACAGATAACAGTACTAGGATGTATATTCAATAACTCTCAGTGACTCTTTGTTTAACTTGGACAATTACAAATGTCTGCCTTTTTAGCAGAAAGACATGTCTCACTGACTGTTGTAACACTTGGGCTGTAAACAGTAAAATTATATGAAATCTGTTCAGTTTACCATTTGAGCTATCCAGGATGCAACCTTTTAAAAAAAATGGCTATATTAATTTTTAACCTAGGTAAATAAAACATTTTTCTTACATTTAATTTACAGATATTAAAAATAATTAGGTTTTTTTGTTTAAAAAAAAAGGATGGTCTCAGGCAGGCTCCAACATGTACAGTGCTTCTTGGGATAATGTATTTCATAAAAACTTCATCAGAGTTAAACTTCACAGGGTAGCAAACTTGTCTGCTTTTTGCTGAGTCTTTTTTTTTTAATTCTTCTACTGTAGCATCTGACACTCAGTAAATAGTTATTGAATGAATAAATTCAGTGGTTGGTGCTATTCCTTTTGCTTCTCCATTTTTGTCATGACTAATGTTGGGTCATTTAATGTTCATTTGCTCTCTCTTCAGAGGCAGTTGGAGAAGAAGAGAGCTTGTATATCAACCTTATTTATATTACATTTTAGATTATGTGTAAGAAATTTCGGTCACTTCACAACAGTTTGTGCGGACAGCTTTCTGGGCTAGCTGTGTTATTATTATTTGCATAATTCTTTTCTACTGTGAAATGAATATAAGTGCTGACTTTAGTTACACGTAATTTTAGTATTGTATCTAAAACAAATTTCAATTTCTGGCTTAGATTTCAACTTGTGTATTTATTTATGTGGATAATATTACTATGCTGTTCTTTATGGCCAACCAGTTGATGGTGCACATAAATTATCATCCATGTGTAGTAATGAGATCTCTTTGAAAGGCTTGTTCTAAAAGGTTTTTACTTTTTGGAAAAAAGTCACTGTGGGCCATTTGGCTGTTTTAAATAGCCCCACCTCAAATTCAGCAAAATGAACTAATCAATATTTTTTTCGTTTCTGTTGCTTCTCTCTGGCTTTTAGAGTCACTAAACCCTGAATATCTCATCCATCTCTCTCTTAAGAGAGTTGTTTTTTTAAATTATTGTTTTTAGATTTTATTTATTTATTTTTAGAGAGAGGGGAAGGGAAGGAGAAAGAGAGGGAGAGAAGCATAAATGTGTGGTTGTCTCTAGAAGGCCCCTACTGGGGAGCTGGGCCACAACCCAGGCATGTGCCCTGACTGGGAATTGAACTGTCAACTTTTTGGTTCACAGGCCCACGCTCAATCTACTGAGCTACACCAGCCAGGGCTAATGAGTTCATTTTTAAATTTTTACATATCAAATCAGAAGGCTTGATACTTATTTTATACTTTTTAAAGCTTTTCTCTTTTTAAGAGATTTTATTTATTTATTTATAGAGAGGGGGGAAGGGAGAGAGAAAGAAAGGGAGAGAAACATTGATCATTGCCTCTCACATGCCCCCAGCTGGGGTCCTGGCCCACAATCAATTCATGTGCTCTGACTGAGAATTGAACAAGTGACCTTTTGGTGTGCACACTGGTGCTCAGTCTACTGAGCTACATCAGCTAGGGTAAGGGTTTGATATTTAAATTGGGAAGTTGATTTAGTGGAAATATAATTGAGTTCTGAGTTAACTTTTCTTTAAATAATTGTATGTCCTTTAACAAGCCATGAAGCCTTCCCATTTTCCAGTTTTTCATCTGTAAAATAATCTTGGATTAGATCATTGCTAACCTTCAACGATGGCCCTAAAACTGATAATAAATAGTCTTCAAGCAAAATGTGTTCATATTTGGTTTTGAATTTCTCTAGATATGAGCAGGGTAATGGTAGACATGTGTTTAATGGTAGATAGATAAGGCATGTGCATTTTTGTCTGTAAATAAAAAACATTTCACATTGTAATTTTCTAATGATGTTCTAGAAAAACTGAACAGTTTGCAAAAACAAAACATCCCCCCACATGCTATATCACTCTAGTGTATCTATTAATGCATACACCTTAATGCTTTTCCTTACTCCTTAAACAATTTAGGCATATTCTCACTCTAAGTTTTACATTTTATTACATAATCACACAGTTCTTTAGGTTTAAAAACATCTTATACAAGAACAATATTGCTAGAACTCACTTTCCTTTTCTACCAAGGACAGAGGACTGTGTTTCCTGTCCTGGGGCTGGAGCTGAAACACTGTCTCCCCTTAGCAGACATGACTAGAGCAGAACTGTCTAGCTGACAAGAGGCCTCACTCTAGTCTTCTTTGCCCCAGGGCCTTCTTACAGAGCTGGTCCACAGCCTTGCAGTTCTCTTAGGCCTGTGATATCACAGTTGAGCTGTTTGCATTGAAGAAAGTTTGTTTCTTCACTGCATCCCAAAATGGGGATTCCTGTTGGTGTTGAATTGGTTCCAATAACCATTGGTTGACAGTTCTGATAGTATTTTGGCAGAATCCTTAGGGTTCTATCTATATAGTAGTATCCTGTCATCTGCAAATAATGAGTTTTACTTTGTTGTCAATTTGGATGCCTTTTATTACTTTTTCTTATCTCATTGTTGTGGCTAGTGAAGGTCATATTCTTAGAACTGTCTGAGCAGTGGCTACAGCTTGGCACCCCCAGATGCTGCTGGGGATACCATGGGCAGGAGGACCTCCAAAGCAGGAACAAGAGCCAGGCATTGTCTGGTGGTACAGCCACAACAGGCAGGTGGGCCCTGGGGTGCAGGACACAAGCTGGGGATTGGCATGAAGGTGGTGGGTCCTGCTGTCCAGAGGCCCAGCCTCTATCATACCCCATCAAGTGAGCTATGCCCGCAATGTTTCATTTTGGGGCATGCTAATGTAAATAGCATGTGTTTTTTCATTTTAAATTCCACTTGTTCATTGCTGGTATATAGGGTAGTGAAAAAAAATAAAAAAGAACACTATTGTTATACTTTAAACTTTGGAATTAGGTTGTTTGGTTAGATAGGATACTCAGGAATTGGATGGAATTGAATTTAGTTGAATTTTGGCTCATTGTGATTGTCTATGTAATTACTTAATAAGGGTTTTTTCAGTGAAAATTTATATATTGTAGACAAAAATACTTGGGTGATACTTATCTCACAAATAAATATAGTTTTATCATAGTTTTCAGATTGTGGTGAAGAGAAAATAGGTCACTTGAGGCCTCTAATTATTCCATGCTCAATTCTGAAATATTCATAGACTGACTTTGGTTCTGTACACCAAGTAGTACTTCCCTTGCATGTTCTCTACTATTCAGAACTTTGAGAAAATTAAATTGTTAAGTCCCTTCAGGCATTTTTTAAAACCTTCATTCTTCATCCATAGAAAATCAGGTATTATTCATTTTTTCTGTCATTTTTAAGCTTCAGAGGTTATTGAATAGCTTACATACTCTTTGGTTTTAGTTCTTTTGACAAAGAATTAAAATTGAAATTCTCTTTCTATGGCTTACCATTGTTTTATGAGGAAAGTATTTAAATGTATATGCTTAAATATGTGTGCATAAACAGATTTAAAAATTAAATTTGTTAAACTCTTCAATTAATACTTTAAGAGAAACTCCTCACATAAAGTCATAATTTTCTGTCTTGTGGCTAGAGGACTAATGAGCAATTTAAGGAGATAGTGTGATGAGCTAAGCAGAGTGGACACAAATGATGATTTTAAAAATGAAATAATTGTTCTTAGTTTTCTATTGGTCAAGTTATTATTTCATAGTTGGAATATTATTTTAAATAACAGTAACACCTCATTTTCCCAGCATAGCCAGAGACTGAGGTGCTCATATTTTCCATGCAGCTAATGTTTGCGTTAAGGCTTAAAATTCTCCCATCAACTATGGTGTTTTACTCAGCACTTATTGTGGAGTGCAGTTCTTCTGTATAACTGAAACTTCCAATTTAAGTTTTCAAATTTCAACTACAGTAAGCAATAATATTTTGAACATTCTGGTTGAATCTCTCTGAGAAAAGGATTATATATTTCCTCACCCTCTTTAAAAAGACTGTGCAGGGTCATATAATCCTTGTTGATTACCTTACTTTGGATCTGTTTCTGTGAATATGTCTTGTGTAGTGGCTGCCCTTGGAGACTCTTGAGGTACTGAGAACTTTTTGTTACATGATCCCAAAAGATTGTGTTTGGAATTCATCTGCTTTTGCATTTGAGTTTCTTCCTACCAAGTTAGCTGTTACTTCTTACAACTCTTCCTATATATAACAGCTTTTTTCATTGTGCTTTCCATCCTGACTTGCATAATCATTTTGATTAGTTGTAAACTAGGAAAGCATATGAGTAAATTTATCATGTGTTAAAAAGAAAAAGGCACCCAGAGGCCTGAGTTAAGTGCACGAGCTTTAGCACTCTGAACTTCATAATGTCCTGGTTGCTGAATAACCAGAAGAAAAGTCTGTTCCTGTGCTTGAAGTTGGAGGGTGAAATGCAGATATGTGAAATGTTACTGAATATTATTGGTGATATCATCCTCTAAATAACTTTAAATTCAGTGACTCATTTGCTTTCGTACACCTCGTAAGATTTCATACCTTTGCTACAGTAACTTATATTTACGGCTAAAACTCTGTCATGCTCAATGTAATAGATAGAATTTTGGGTTGGGACTTTAATCAACATTCATTATGTTGCTTTGGAGCAGGTTCAGTATGTCTAAGGATCCTTACGAGTTCTAATAAAAGGTGTTCATCTTTTCATCTACTGGTCCTAGGTAGGTTTCTCAGCATTCACAGAAGGTTGTTATCTCTTCCCCTAAACTGGGGAAGAGGTAAACTGGGTTCGTATTCTCTGACAACGGAGAATAGCTGTCCTCCGCACATTTTCTATAATCTGAACTCCCACCTGATGGCTAAATGTCAGAAGCTCAATTGAGAGATAAGATATTCAAGGAGGAATACGTGGAATTTATCCACTCTTCTATTTGGTCTTCTGTGCTTATAAAATACATGTCTGGGTCAGTCCAAACCATCCGAGTATGTAGACGGCATTGCTTCACCTCTCCAGTCCCTGGTGCTTTTGCCAGTTGTGCATTGGTCAGATTCCATCCACCTAAACTGACACTTATCAGAAGAAGCAATCACAGAGTGTCTTTTTGAAGTTGTCAAGAGCATTGCTTATTACGTCAAAAATTGTCTTCTGTTGTGAAATACATCTTATTATGAGAAATACATCTTATTTTAAAGTCAATAATTGTCTCAGCAACTGCTTTATTTCTATCTACTGGACCCAAATGAATGTATAAATGACAACATCTCTTTTATCATACAGCTGTTAGAAATTTAGTTTTAAATTTGTAGCCAACCTCTATAACAGATGTAGATAATCATAGTAATGTATTTTGCCTATTCCTACCTACATTTTGCTCCCATTTTTCATATAAATTATCTACTGGCTTGTAAGTGTTAATCAAATTTAACATTTGATTTTGAAATTTAAAAATTTCTCTTAGTACTTGCAATTATAAAACCAAATATAGTCTCAAATTAATATTAACAATACAATTAAAGTTTTAATAAATTATAAACCAAGAGACATCTGTGTGTAACATGAAAATACATTTATTTAACTTATATAATACATAGAGAACATGCTTTTGGAGGAAAAATAGTAGATTGGGTGTCTGTGACTAAAAATAAAAATTATAATTAAAATAATTTTTATTTAAATTATTTATTTAATAGTTAAGGCAAACATTGCCAGAATTCAAACCCAAATATATCTGGTTTCAAAACCTATACTTTTCCTCTTATACTATGCTGCCTTGAGTGTCTATGACAGGTCAACTGGATCTAGTTTATGTGTTTGTATGTGTGTGAACATGCATGTGTGCATGTGTGTGTGTTTGTATTTGATCCACAGAACTAGAAACAGAGAACTTTTATTTCCTTAGCATTTCCAGTGTTGATAAGCCATGATCACTATATAATAATATGCTTCTTTAAAAAATCAACTTACTTGCAGGCACTTGAAATTTCTGCCTTTCTTTTTCTGTGCTAGATGTTAAGTGTAATTATGATGTTCTAAAAAGAAAGGGAATGTGTACTAACAAGAATACTATGAAAAGCTATACACAACCAAATTTGATAACTTAGAAGAAATGGACAAGTTCTTAGAAATATATATAAGCCTACTAGACTGAATCATGAAGAACTGGAAAATTCAAATAGAAATTGAAACAGTCATCAAAGCCTCCCAAAAAGTAAAAGTCCAGGACCAGAGGGCTTTACTAGTGAATTGTACCTGACATTCAAAGAAGATTTAATACTTATTCTTCTCAAATTCTTCCAAAAAGTTAAAGAAGAGGAATATTTCCTAACTCATTTTATGAGGCCAGTATTATCCTGATACCAAAACCTGGCAAGGTTACACACAAAAAGAAAATTACAGATCAGTATGCAAAAATCCTAAACAAAATAATAGCAAATTGAATACAACAATATATTAAGAAGATAATATATCATTGTTAAGTGGGGTTCACTCCAGGGCCACAAAGATGGTTTAAAATATGCAAACTGACAAATGTGGTACACCGCATTAACAAAATAAAGGATAAAAATAATGTGATCATATCAATAGATGCAGCAAAACTGTTTGACAAGATACAACATCCATTTATGATGAAAACACTCAATAGAGTAGGTGTAGAAGGAAAGTACGTCAGCATAGTAAAGGCCATATACAACAAACTCTCAGCTAATATCATACCCAATGGTGAAAGACTAAAAGCTTTTCCTTTAAGATCAGGAACAAGATAAGGATACCCATTTTCACCACTATTATTGAACATAGTTCTGGAAGTCCTAGCCAAACAATCAGGTGAAGATAAAGAAATAAAAGGCATCCAGATTGGGAATGAAGAAGTACAATTTTTCACTTTTCAGAGATGATATGATTCTTTAGATAGAAAACCTAAAGACTCTACCAAAATGCTATTAGAAACAACAAATATAGTAAAGTTGCAGAATACAAAATCAATGTACCAAAATCCATTGCATTCCTATATACTTGTGAATTTCCACTTTTTAAATAGTTTTCAATTAAAAGTATAAAAACTTAACAAAGTAATAATTTTATTTTTGATTTTCACTTTTTTGCTTTTTAATTATTTATAGTTACAATTATGTTATAAATTGATAAACTGTGGAAGGAATGGATTTAATGCGGGTGTGATGAAGATTTTTAAGATGATTTTGGTAACCATCTCATTTTCTTGGTATGTTGCCAAAGGGGAAAAGGTAGTTCATGCTTTCTTAGGTTTGAAGGTTTTAATCATAATCATTCCTCCTTATTTCTAAACTAATCAAAATTTCCTTTGGATATTGAAAGCGGGAGAGAATATTTTTAAGACAGACATTTAAAAAACTGCTCTTAAGGCTTCTGGTCAAGATGGCAGAGTAGGTAAATGTGGTACTAGCATCCTCCCACAATCATATCAAATTTACAACTAAACTACGGATCAAACAGCATACAAAAGTGCCTGAAATCTAGCTAAACATGTATCTTATCACTAAGGATATAAAGAAGAGGCCACAGCCAGATTGGTAGGATGGGCAGAAACTTGGAAGGGGCTGCTCCTACACTGATGTTTGGTGGTTAAAAATTGGGAGGGATATTTACACTGAAGAGGTCCCCCCAAGGATCGAGGGGTCCCAGACCCATATCAGATCCCAAGCACAGGGTTTCAGTCCAGGAAGAGAAGCCCTTATACATTCTGGCTGTGAAAACCAGCAAGGATTGTGGCTGAGTGAGATGGAGTGCTTCTGGAGTTCCAGTCATTCCTCTTAAAGAGCCCACGTACAGACCTACTCAAACTCTCACTGGCTCTGAGCTCCAGCACTGGGGCAGCAGCTCCAAAGGCACTGGGACCATAAGAGGAGGAACTGAATTATCTAGCTTTGGGGTGGTGTTGGAGGGGCAAATTCCTTCCAGGCAGGAATGCTGGCGGAAGCCATTGTTTCTTTGCTGAGCCTTCCACCGGCAGAGCTGCAGGTAGGTACCATATATTAATCTCCTAATACCGTTCACCCCACTCTGGTGATTCCCTGAGGCCCTGCCCAACCCAACTTGTGAGTCCAAACCATTTCCATGGCTTCTTCATGTGAACTGCCTGCCTTGGCTCATGCTACAGACTTTCCTCAAGGGTTCACAAACCAAAACAAGCAGCATCTGGCCTTAGCATGCCCTGTACCTCTGGCTAAGTGGTCCTAGGCCTGGCATAGTGGCAGCCAGCATCAGTTTGAAGCTTGGCCTCTTCTAGGCACTCCAAGCCCAGCACAAGTAGCAGCTGTTTGCAGATGGCTCTGTAATTCATACCAAGTGACCCTAGGCAGGGCACAGGCAGTGGCTGACCTTGTCCTGTACCTCCCAAGAGAACCCAGAGCCAGTGCACCCAGTTGGCAGCTTTAGACTATACCAGAGAACCACCCAACCACCTCCATGAGCAATACCCTCAAGGAGAGGATTCATCACACATCAGAGCTCAAGTTCTGCTCTGTGGGGTCAGCCCTTATACAATAGCTCCTCTGCTGTAGTTGAGTCCAGCCCTTGCAGCCAATCATCCTTGAGGTGAATACCTCTCATTGATGTGCTGACAGCTATCAAGGCTCGACTGCAACAGGAAGGTGCAACAGGGTACACCTGTACCACCCAGCTTGAGTGACCAGAAAGCTCCCCAGTAGGCCTTACAGGAACCTACTATATAAGACCACTCTACCAAGTCTGGGAGATATAACAGCTCTACCTAATACATAGAAATAAACACAGAGAAGCAGCCAAAATGAGAAGACAAAGAAACATGTCCCAAATGAAAGAGCAGAACACAACTCTAGAGAAAGAGCTAAATAAAATAGAGAGCAACAATCTACCAAATGCAGTGTTCAAAACATTGGTTATTAGGATTCTCAATGAACTTAGTGGAGAGTAGATGATCTTACTGAGAACTTCAACAAAGAAGAAACATAAAAATGAAGATAGAAGATATAAACAGAACTAGACAGAAATGAAGAATGCATTACAGGGAATCAACAGTAGAGTAAATGAAGCAAGGATTAAGTAAGCAATTTAGAAGATAAGGAAGTATAGAACACCCAATAAGTACAGCAAACAGAAAAAAAAATTAAAAATTAGGGTAGTTTAAGGACCTTGGTGAAAACACTAATTGTACTAACATTTGCATCTTGAGGGTGTTGGAAGAAGAGAGAGCATGCAGTATTTGAAAAAATAATGATGGGGCACTTCCCTAACCTGGTGAAGGAAATAGACATTCAAGTTCAGAGAGTGCAGAGTCCCAAACAAGATGAACCCAAAGAAGCCCATACTAAGATACATCATAATTAATATTCCAAAGGTGAAAGACAGAACATGCCTTAACAGTGGCAGGAGGAAAGCCTTTAGTTACCTACCGGGGAGCTCCCATAAAACTGTTAGCTGATTTCTGAAGAGAAACTTTGCAGGCTGGAAGGAATTGGCATGAAATATTCAAAGTGACAAAAATGAAGGCTCTGCAATCAAGATTATTCTACCTAGCAAAGCTATCATTTAGAATCAGAGGAATGTAAAGAGCTCCCCACACATGAAAAAAGCTAAAGGTGTTTATCATCACCAAACCAGTATTACCAAAAATGTTAAAAGGTCTTCTTTAAGAAGAAGAAAAAAGATAAAAAATACAAATAATAAAATGGCAATAAAAACATGTGTCAGCAATTACTTTAATGTAGATGTGTTAAATGATCCATTCAAAAGACATAGGTGGCTGAATGGCTAACAAAATAAGACCCTTACATATGCAGTTTCCCAGAGACTTGCTTCAGATGAAAAGACATGCAGAAAAGTAAAGGAATGGAAAAAGATGTTTCATGAAAATGGAAACAAACAAAAAAGGCTGGGGTAGCATACTTATACCAGACAAAATAGACTTTAGAACAAAGGCTATAATAAGAGACAAAGAAGGACCCAGCAATTCCACATCTGGGTATTTATCCAAAAAACTAAATCAAAATTACATATACATCCATGTGTTTATCATTCCATTATTAACATTAACCAAGATATGGAAGCAACCTTAAGTGTACATGAGAAGGTGAATGGATAAAGAAGAAGTGGTACATATATACAATGTAGTATGACTTAGCCATAAAAAAGAATGAATTATTGCCATCTGCAACAGCATGGACAGACCTAGAGGGTATTGTACTGATGATGTAAGTCAGACAGAGAAAGACAAATGCCCTATGATTTCACTTATATGTGGAATCTAAAAAACAAACGAACAGGCTGACCACAAACAAGCTCATAAATACAGATAATATTTTGACAGTTGCCAGATGGGAGGGAGGTTGGGAGGATGGGTGAAAAAGGTGAGTGGATTAAGAAGTACAAGTTAGTAGTTACAGAATAGTCATGGAGATGTAAAGTACAGCATAGAGAGTATAGTAAATAATATTGTAATAAGTATTATGGTATCAGTTGGGTACTAGATTTATTGGGGTGATTATTTTATAATTTATATAAATCTCTAATCACTGGGTTGTGCACCTGTAGCTAATACAATTTTGTATATAAACTGCGATTGAAAAATTAAAAATATTTAAAAACAAAGAAAAATCACACTTGATTATAAGAATTTCTAATATAATTTTTTAATTTTTCTAGTAAAAGCTATTACTTAGACTTATCACGGTTCTTTTAGACATTCATCAAATTGTCATTTTATTATTTGAAAATCAGTCCTTTTCAAGAAACAGATGACTAATATTGGCATCGTCATTATCAGGAAATAGCTTGGCATCTGTGTGATATTTTTTAGATGTTAAAATTTGTTTTACAGATTTGGTTTTTATAGCACATATTAAGTAGTTACTGTTATGGAGGAAAAGATGCTCCTTATTCTGGCATTGTGGTGCTAGTTACATGATTCTAGTGAAGTGCTGAGTGGGAAGACTTGACTAGCTAGAAGTAAAACATGGACTTAAGGATCGAATTCACCTTCTGAAATTTAGATTTGTGTTGGCAGGAGAAGAGAAGGGTGTAAGTGATGAAACAGAGCTGGGAAATACTCTTTTTCTTCATTATTAATTTTGATATATTATAAATTATTTAAACTGCTTTTTTACCCTTAAAGTATCTTTACTTTTGGCCATGACTGGTGTGGCTTAATGGGTTGGGCATCTTCCTGCAAACCAAAAGGTTGCTAGTTCGAATCCCAGTCAGGGTACATGCCTTGGTTGCGGGCCAGGTCCCCAGTTGAGGGTGTGTGAGACGTAACCCATGGCTGTCTCTTGCACATTGATGTTTCTCTTCCTCTATCTCCCTCCCTTCCTCTCTCTCTAAAAATAAAAAAGTAAATAAATAAATAAATATGTTTTTATGCTTGGAAATAACAGAAATTGTGTGTAATGATATGCTTTGTGATATTTGGACGTTGCTTTTATTTTAGTTTTTAGGGAGATGTTGAGTTAAAAAGTAATTTGTGCTCTGAGACTCACCATCTTCATTTTTTCTCATTCAGATATTGTCTTCTGTAGGAGTATAAACTACTGATAACATAATAAGAACACTGCTATTTTTTTTCTACTAATTGATCAGTATACGGCTCTGGATGCTTCAAAAATATGTGTTACATCCCATGGCTTCTTTTTCCCATTACATTTTACAAAGTAGATTATTTGTTAGGTAATTCTGTATTGCTCCTGAAGAACGGTAGTGCCTAAAATTTTATCAGGCTGTTACAGGTGGTTGAATTCTAACCTAGCTCTTTTGCTGAAATAAGTACTTTGAAATTTGTTATCTTTTTAAATATAATTTTCAGTTTGTTTCACCTATGTGTGTTAATGTCTCAGATGCTATAATTTTCATAAGCAGGTTACTCCTACCTCAAATGTGATTGCAGAATCAGCCTTCCCATTCCGTTCTACCTGGCAAGGTGGGTGTGGAGATGAAGGCTGGGGTTTTTGTTTGTTCATTTTAGGAACACTTCAATTTATACTCTTACTGAATAAGAACATTATACTTATTATACTTACTTATTCTTGTTAAAAGTTTACTTATTAAGTGTTACTTCCTGTGTTTTTTTTTCTTTTTTACATAATGGCTTCCTTCATTGAACTCCAGTTGTTGTTGTAGATAGATTAATGTTTAACTAAATGGTACTATTTCAGCCTTTCTCAATCAAGGTTATTCATCAGAACCAAAGAAGACTGAAAATTATTTGGGTAACTATTTTCTAAAAACTTTTAAGGGTATATAATTACTATAATTTTGTTGGTATAAGATGAAATTGATTTCATTACACAGAAAGAATGCTTTAGGATAGTGGTGTTCAAAGTGGGCTCTTAGACCCAGATCTTTTCAGAGGTCTGAAAGGTCAAAATTATTTTTTAAAGCAATCCTAAGACATTGTTTGTTTTTTGGTTCCCATTCTTTACCAAGTGTATGTTGGAGTTTTTCAGAGACTAAATTGTCTATAATATTGGAATAGACTGAGTGCAGAAGCAGATAGGAGAATTTAAGCATCTTATATTAAGTACAATAAAGATATTTACAAAGATGTAAAACAGTGCTATTCTTGCCAATTTTCTGTTATTTTGGAAAACACAGTTTTCATTAAAATATATTATCTATGTAATATATAATCAGTTTATTTTGTTTGTAATAAATAAGTCAGTTCTCACTTCGCACAGTTCAAATATGCATTAATTTCAGTTACAACTAAACAATACCAGCCTCACAATAATGTGATTCCAATTAGAGTACTGTTGTATGTTAACTGAATAATTGTATAAAATAAAATTTTGCTGCTAGCTCTTTAGTCCATGGCTCACTATGTAAATAACGAATACAGGTCATGATCAGTGACCAACTACATCACTTCTTTTAAAGTCTGTCTAAGATTGGTCACTATGCACTTTATTATTAGCTCATGCATAGAAATCAAAGCCTGTACTGTGTTGCCTTCTTGTTTTTTGGTGATAAACCCACACGTTGGGTTTTATGGAAATGAAGAGTGAATTGGCCTGCAGAGATGAAAATATGGCAAAGAGATGGAAAATGATAATGCTAGAAGTAAAATTTGAATCAGACACAAACAGAGTTGTTGACGAAATAGTTGATTGTAGGAATGTTGATACTGCTTCTGTTCAAGAGACTTGAGATGCAGCCAGAGGAACTTACTGAAGGCAAACGTCTGATGAAATGAGTACAGTGATTGTGACGAGAGGATGAAGACATCCCAAATGAAGGAATGTTGGCCAAGCACTTAACTTTATAGGTCCTCTCAGAGATTTTTCACAGCCTTGAAAGTGCAGCGGATAAACTGTTGGAAACTGATTTAAACTTAGAAGGGAATAGGACAATTTACCAAGGCATAGAAAATATGCTCAGTCCATAGTTGGTTATACAGTGAGAATAAGGCAAGCGCTGTTCAGACAACATATTATATATATATGTATATATATATTTATATTTATATATGTATATGTATTTAACATATTTTATTGATTATGTTATTATGTTATTACAGTTGTCCCATTTACCCCCCTTTATTCCCCTCCACAACCCCTCCTACCCACATTTGCCCCCCTTTAGTGCAGGTCTGTGGGTCATAC
This sequence comes from Carollia perspicillata, assembly GCA_004027735.1. Taxonomy (NCBI): domain Eukaryota; kingdom Metazoa; phylum Chordata; class Mammalia; order Chiroptera; family Phyllostomidae; genus Carollia; species Carollia perspicillata. The sequence goes on along the minus strand of PVKM010003445.1, from coordinate 22,618 downwards.
ATGTAAGTTCTTTGGCTTCTACATTTCCTATACTATTCTTAACCTCCCTTATTTTCTACCTACCATCTATGCTACTTATTCTCTGTACCTTCTCCTCCTCCCCCACCCACTCCCCTGTTAATAGCCCTCCATGTGATCTCCATTTCTGTGGTTCTGTTCCTGTTCTAGTTGTTTGCTTAGTTTGCTTTTGTTTTTGTTTTAGGTGTGGTTGTTAATAATTGTGAGTTTGCTGTCATTTTACTGTTCATATTTCTTAGATAAGTCTCTTTAACATTTCATATAATAAGGGCTTGGTAATGATGAACTCCTTTAACTTGGCCTTATCTGAGAAGCACTTTATCTACCCTTCCACTCTAAATGAAAGCTTTGCTGGATAGAGTAATCTTGGATGTAGATCTTTACCTTTCATGACTTGGAATACTTATTTCCAGCCCCTTCTTGCCTATAAGGTCTCTTTTGAGAAATCAGCTGATAGTATAATGGGAACTCCTTTGTAGGTAACTGTCTCCTTTTCTCTTGCTGCTTCTAAGATTCTCTCCTTATTTTTAATCTTGGGTATATAATTATGATGTGCCTTGGTGTGTTCCTCCTTGGGTCCAATTTGTTTGGGACTCTCTGAGCTTCCTGGGCTTCCTAGAAGTCTATTTCCTTCGCCAGATTGGGGAAGTTCTCCTTTATTATTTGCTCAAATAAGTTTTCCACTTGGTGCTCTTCCTCTTCTTCTTCTGGTACCCTTATGATTCAGATGTTGGAATGTTTAAAGATGTCCTGGGGGTTCCTAAGCCTCTCCTCATTTTTTTTGAAATCTTGTTTCTTCATTCTGTTCTGGTTGAATGTTTCTTTCTTCCTTCTGGTCTACACTGTTGATTTGAGTCCCAGTTTCCTTCCCATCACTATTGGTTCCCTATATATTTCCCTTTATTTCACTTAGTGTAGCCTTCAGTTTTTCATCTAATTCACAACCAAATTCAACTAATTCTGTTATCTCTTGATTACCACTGTTTTTGAACTGTGCATCTGATAGGTTAGCTATCTCTTCGTCACTTAGTTTTGTTTTGTTTTTTTCCTGGAGCTTTGATCCCTTCTTTCATTTGGGCCATTTTTTTTTTTTTTTGTCTTGATGGCCTGTTCTGTAGTAAGGGACAGAGCCTTAGGTGTTCACCAGGGTGGGGCAACCCATGTGGCTGCATTGTGATGCTGTATGTGGGGGAGGGGGTCCAAGAGGGAACAATAGCACTTGCTCCACTCTCTGCTGGATTTTAGTCACTTCCACCACTTACCCCCAAGCAAATTGGGCCCTTCTGGTGCTGATTACAGGGTGGGTGGGCCTGTATACATTCTAAGACCCTGTGGGTCTCTCCAGAGGACTCTCCTGTGAGGCTGGGAGTCTCTTCCACTGCCGCCCCAACTCCCACAGGGGTTCAATCGGTGTTTCGAGTCTTTATTTCCTGGCACTGAGGCCCTGGGTTGCGTGATCTGTTTCACTCCCCAGTCGTTCCTCCTGGTTTATTCACATGCTGAAGTGGAATGGCCCACTCCACCAGCCACCACCTTGCCCGTCTGCCAGCTGCTGCCTTGCTGGCCCACCACAGCCTTGCCTGCCCTGCTCTGCAATCTGCCACCTCGCTTGGTCTGCCAGCCACCGCCTCACTGCAAGTCCTCTCCACCCCTCCTACCAGTCTGGATGAATGTGTCTTCTTTAACTCCTTGGTTGTCGGACTTCCATACAGTTCAATTTTCTGTCAGTTCTGGTTGTTTTTTGTTTTTAAATTGTTGTTGTCCTTCTTTTGGTAGTGCAAGGTAGGCGTCTACCTATGCCTCCATCCATTTTTTATATTTTATTTTGGATCTGTTTCAGGTGTACAGCATAGTGTTCATACAACTTAATAAGTTTTTTACAAAGGAGAAACTTTTTAAGTGTTTCTAATGTTTTAAATTACAGGGTACTAAATGAATGTTTTGATATTGTTTCATTTTTTCCATTGTAACCGGCAATGAGAGTGTTATTAAGGTTTTGACAAAATTGGTTAAGGTCACAAAACAATTATAATTATTTCCACTAATTATTAAGAACACTCCCCATGCTTTCATCTTGCATAGTTATTTTTATGTTCCTGCCCTTCTGTGCAAATTGCAAACTGCCTGAATTTAAATTTTTTCTCAGTTTATATCCCACGCAGCAATATTTTCACTGATAGGTCCCCCTAGGGCAAGGGATATAAAGGAAAGAATAAACAAATAGGACTACATCAAATTAAAAAGCTTCTGCACGGCTAAAGAAGACATCAGCAAAATGAAAAGGGAACCAAACATATGGGAAAATGTATTTGCCAGTGATAACTTGGACAAGGGTTTCATCTCCAAAATATGTAAAGAACTCACATGACTCCACACCAGGAAGACAAACAATCCAATTAAAAAATGGACAAAGGACTTGAACAGACACTTCTCCATGGAGGACATACAGAGGGCCAATAGTCATATGAAAAGATGCTCAGTATAACTAGCCATCAAAGATTAAAATTAAAAGCACAATGAGATACCACTTTGCAGATGGTCAGAATGGCCATCATAAACAAATCAACAAACAACAAATGCCTACAAGGATGTGGATAAAAGGGAACCCTAGTACACTGTTTGTGGGAATGCAGACTGGTTCAGCCAGTGTGGAAAATAGTATGGAATTTTCTCAGAAAACTAAAAATGGAGCTGCCTTTTGATCCAGCAATTCCACTGCTGGGAATATACCCTAAGAATCCTGAAACACTAATCCAAAAGAACCTATGCACCCCTATGTTCTTAACAGAGTTATTTATAATAGCCAAGTGCTGGAAACAGTCTAAGTGCCCATCAGTAAATGAGTGGATCAAAAAACTGTGTACATTTATACAATGGTATACTACACAGCAGAAAGAAAGAAGGAGCTCTTACCCTTCATGACAACTGGAGAGTATTATGCTAAGTGAAATGAGCCAGGTGAAGACAAATATCATATGATCTCATCTGTAAGTGGAATATAATCAACAAAACAAATGAGCAAGATATAACTAGACATAGAAATAAAGAAGAAACTGACAGGGAGCTGAGGGGAGAGGGGTACAGGATAATGGGGGAAAGAAGGGGCACATGTACAAGGGACCCATGGACAAGGACAATGGGGAGGGGACTGTCTTTGGGAGTGAGGGTTGGACAGGGCAGGGGAGAGAAATAGGTGGGGGAGTAGGGACAGCTGTAACTGAGCAACAATTAAAAAAAGGAAAACAATAAAAATTTTCTCAGTTTAGTTTTTGATACATATAATTTCTAATAGATATGCATGTAAATAAATCTCTTTAATATTTCCCTTTGGGCCCTGGCTGGTGTAGCTCAGTGGATTGAATGTGGGCCTGCGAACCACACGATCGCGGTTCAGTTCCCAGTCAGGACACATGCCTGGGTTGTGGGCCAGTTCCCAGCGGGGACGCATGAGAGGCAACCATACATTGATGTTTCTCTCCCTCTCTCCTTCCCTTCTCCTCTAAAGATAAATAAATGAAATTAAAAAAACAATATTTCCCTTTGTACTTGTCTGCTATATTTTATGTCTTGATTAAGTGGCATCACCCATCAACCTAAAACCTAAGAAACAGTTTATATTCCTTTATCTCCCTCGTAGTTTATATTATAATTATTTAACAACTCTTGTAGTTATTCTTTTCATTTTGTTCCCTTCATTGTTTTTACTTAGGCACTAATCTATCACTCACTATAGGGTATGGCTTTATAGTCATAGGAGATGGCATGGGATGACAGAACCGTCTGTATCTTGATTTTGATGGTCGTTACACAAGTGTATATATGTTAAAAATCATGAACTTTTTTGTGTTGGCATGTAAATGTTTCATGTTCTTTCAAAATAGGGCTTTCAAATAAATTAACAAGTACAACTGGGTACAATGTTCAAGGCATTAATCTATGTGCTGAGGGAGATATAAACATGCAAAAGATATGTTTTTACCCTGAAGGAATTTATATTTTAATAAGATAAAAATAACACAAATAGCAGCAGTAAGACAAACAGTATTGTCTCTGATGAGAGATACAAACAAAATTCTAGTTTGAGCTAGGAATATGTAGGAGGATAATCCTTCATTGAAGAGATGACATTTAACTTGACTCTTGGAAAATGTGTTGAATTTTGGCAGTCAGAAAAAGAGACAGAGGACATTCTGATAAGAGGGAAGAATACAACATACTTTATGGACTTTTACGTTTCCTATTTATAGCTCATAAAAACTTTGCATTTATATGAATACTGATATCCAATTTTATTAAATTTTGTGCTCCAAAACTCTTTAAAGCATTTTGGCCTGACACTCAAATTTCTTACACGTAGTATTATGGCCTTTGACAATTTTGGAGTTAATAGTTTAGGTCATTTTTTTAATCTGACTCATTTATCAATGTGCATAATTGTTATTGTCCTGCACTGCAATTAGGCATAAATGGTAGGTCCTGTGAGTGACTATAATTAGTAATTCTTATTTTTGCCACAATTAGGTTTAGATTTTTTTAAATTTATTTTTATTATTATTTTTTAAATATTTTATTTATTTATTTTTAGAGAGAGGGCACGAGAAGGAGAAAGAGTGGGAGAGAAACATCAATGTGTGGTTGCTTCTCATGTGTCCCCTTACTGGGAACTGGCTTGCAACCCAGGCATGTGCCCTGACTGGGAATCGAACTGGCAACCCTTTGCTTCACAGGCCCGTGCTCAATCCACTGAGCTATACCAGCCAGGGCTAGGTTTAGATTTTTTAATTAAAATTTTTTTTACCTTTTTTATTGTTTATTCTATTACAGTTGTCCCAATTTTTTCCCTTTTGCCCCCCTCCACCCAGCTCACCCCTCTTGATCTCAGTCAGTCCCCTCTCTGCTGTCCATGTCCATGAGTCATTTATACGTGTCCTTTGACTAGTGTCTTCCCCTTCCGTCCACTATTATCCCTCTCCACACTCCTGCCATGCAGTTATCAGTCTGTTCCATGTTTTCATGTCTCTGGTTCTGTTTTTCTCATTAGTTTATTTTGTTCATTAGATTCTAGTTTTAAGTGAGGTTGTATAGTATTTGTCTTTCACTGCCTGGCTTATTTCACTTAGCATAATAGTCTCCAGTTCCATCCATGTTGTTGCAAAAGGTAGAGCTTCCTTCTTTCTTTTACCTGAATGGTATTTCACTGTGTAAATGTACCATAGTTTTTTGATCCACTCATTTACTGATGGGCACTTGGGCTGTTTCCAACACTTGACTATTGTAAATTGTGCTGCTGTGAACATAGGAGTGCATAGGTTCTTTTGAATTGGTGATTCAGGATTCTTAGGGCATATTTCCAGCAGTGGAATCACTGGATCAAAAGGCAGTTCCATTTTTAGTTTTTTGAGGCAATTCCATACTGTTTTCCACAGTGGCTGCATTCCCACCAACAGTGTACTAGGGTTCCCTTTTCTCCACATTCTTGCCAGCACTTGTTGATTTGTTAATGATGGCCATTCTGACAGGTGTCAGGTGATGTCTCACTGTAGTTTTAATTTGCATCTTTATGATAGCAAGTAATGTTGAGAATTTTTTCATGTGTTTATGGGCCATCTGTATGTCCTCCTTGGAGAAGTGACTATTTAGGCCCTTTGCCCACTTTTAAGTTGGGTTGTTTGTCTTGGTATTGAGTCCTATGAGTTCTTTATATATTTTGGAGATTAAGCCCTTGTCCATTGTATCATTGGCAAATGTGTTCTCCCATACCATCAGTTCCATTTGCATTTTGGTGATGGTTTCTTTAGCCATGTGGAAAGTTTAAAATTGACATAGTCCCATTTGTTCATTTATTCCCTATTTCCCTTGTCCTAGGACATATACTAGCAAAAATATTGCTCTGTGGGATGTCTGAAATTTTACTATGTTTTTCCTAGGACTTTTATGATATCAAGACTTATATTTAAGTCCTTTTATCCTTTTTGTGTCTATTCTGATGTAAGAAGTAAATTGGTGGTCTAGTTTCTTTTTTTTGCATGTACCAGTCCAGTTATCCTAACACCATTTATTGAAGAGATTATTTTTACTCCACTGTATGCTCCTGCCCCTTTTGTGGAATATTAAGTGACCATAGAGATTTGGGTTTTTTTTTTTCCCCCTGGGCTCTCTATTCTGTTCCACTGATCTATGTGTCTCTTCTTAGGGTTGTACCATACTGTCTTGATTACAGTGGCCTTGTAGTATTGTTTAATACCAGATATTGTGATCCCTCTAACTTTGTTCTTCTTTCTCAGGATTTCTGAGATTATTCAGGGTCTTTTTTTTGGTTCCATATAAATTTTTGGAATCTTTGTTCTAGGTCTGTGAAATACACCATTGGTATTTTAAAAGGAATTATGTTGAATCTATAAGTTGCTTTAAGTAGTATGGACATTTTAATGATGTTAATTCTTCCAATCCATGAACACGGTATATACTTACATTTATTTGTATCTTCCTTGATTTCTTTCTTCAGTGGTTTGTAATTTTCTAAGTACAGGTCTTTTATGTCCTTGGTTAAGTTTATGTCTTGTTTTTCTTGTTGTTGTAGTACATGGGATTTTTTTCTAGTGTCTGTTTCTGATAGTGATAGTTCATTGTTGGTATATAAAAATGCCATCGATTTCTGAATATTGACTTTGTATCTCACTGCTTTGCCACATTCACTTATTAGGTTGAGTAGTTTTTTGGTGGAGACTATAGGGCTTTCTATGTACACTGTCATGTTGTCTGCAAATAATGACAGTTTTACTTCCTCCTTTTCAATTTGGTTGCCTTTTATTTCTTTTTCTTGTCTAATCACTGTGTCTTGAACTTCCCATACTTTGTTGAATAAGAATAGTGAAAGTGGGCCCCAAGTCTTGTTCCTTATCTTAAAGGAAACACTTTTAGTTTTTGCTCATTGAGTATGATGTTGGCAGAGGGTTTTCTCTATATGGCCTTTATTATGTTGAGGTATGCTATCTCTATTCCCACTTTGCTGAGCATTTTTATGATAAATGGGTGCTGAAATTTGTCAAATTCTTTTTCAGCATCTATTGATATGATCACGTGACTTTTGTCTTTCATTTTATGTAATGTATTACATTTATTGATTTGTGACTGTTATATCATCCTTGTGTCCCAGGGATAAATCCCACTTGATCGTGGTGTATGATCTGTTTAATGTATTGCTGGATCTGGACTGCCAATCTTTTGTTGAGGATTTTAGCATGTATGTTCATCATAGATATTGGCCTATAATTTTCTTTCTTTTTTGTGTTTTTACATGGTTTTGGAATTAGGATAGTACTGGCCTCATACAAAGAGTTTGGGAGTCTTCTTTCTTCTTGAATTTCTTGGAATAGTTTGAGAAGTATAGGTATTAGATCTTTGAATGTTTGGTAAAATTCTCCTGTGAAGACATCTGGTCCAGGGCTTTTGTGTGCTGAGAGATTTTGATTACTGCTTCAGTTTCGCTAGTTGTTATTGGTATGTTCAGGCTTTCTGCTTCTTCGTGATTCAGTTTTGTGAGATTATATGTTTCCATAAATTTGTCCATTTCACCTAGGTTGTTCATTTTATTGGCATATAGTTTTTCCTAGTAATTTCTTACAATCCTTTGTATTTCTGTGGTATTGGTTCTTACTTCTCTTTCACTTCTGATTTTATTTATTTGGGTCCTTTCTCTTTTTTTCTTGATGAGTCTGCTTAAAGGTTTGTCAGTTTTGTTTATATTTTCAAAGAAGCAGCTCCTGGATTTGTTGATTCTTTGGATTGTTTTTCAAGTCTCTATGTCATTTAATTCTGCTCTGATCTTGATTATTTTCTTCCTTCTACTTGCTCTGGGCTTTATTTGCTGTTCCTCTACTTCATTTAGATGCAGGGTCGGATTGTTTGTTTGAGATTTTTCTATCTCTTTAGGTAGACCTGTATTGCCATGAATTTCCCTCTCAGGACTGCATTCTCTGTGTTTCATTGGTTTTGGGTTAATTTAGGTCAATTTTTAATTCTGATTTTAATTGTGTTGAGGACACCGTGCTATTCCTAAATCTTAGTGTAGTCAAAAGATAGTAAATATATAAGTGAAGAGCCTAGTATTTTTGTAAAAGTTCCTATTTACAGAGCAAATTTGAATAAAGGGAGTTTTCAAATAGGTAATCTTATAAAGTATTTCTATAATACTTCCCTAAATTGCTTTCTTCCCATTTTTCCTTCTTAGGTGAATGAATCAATTCTACTTAAAAAACAATAATCTCCTTTTTCTTATAGGTTTTCTGTAAAGACTCTGATTGATCGGTCCTGCTTTGAGACCATTGATGATTCTTCTCCTGAATTTAACAATTTTGCAGCTATTTTGGAACAGATTCTAAGTCACCGGCTAAAAGGTAATAGCACTAATGTATTATTTATTGTCCCGACAGCTATCTATTTAATAAGCTTGAAATTTTAGAAACTGTATGTCTGGTGTGATTTAGTTAGCAGCCATGCTAGATCATGAGAAACATAAAGCTGATTTTAGAATGCATGATATTTTGGCCTATGTTCCTGGAAAAGAATCTCTATTCTCAAATTTATACTTATTTCCAGATGGATTGAAAATACGGAGTATATACTTTGAAACACTTATTTACAGTCATAGTAAACTCTGATCCACTAGATATTTTTCATTAGGAAAAGAACATATATGCAACAAGTCAGTATAAGAATTTATAAGAAAAGGGTTAAATAATGTCCTTAGCCTATTAGCTCTCCAATATCAACTCCAGATGTTAATAGAATGTATAATTTCCATAAATTTGCTATTCTACAGATTACTTTTAAATGTTGTTTTGTTTTTTGTTATGGAATGTATATAATATACAGAAATACAATTATTTTATTTTACTTTTTAAGGTTTTATTTATTTATTTTTAGAGAGGGGAAGGAAAGGAAAAAGAGGGAGGAAAGCATCAATGTATGGTTGCCTCTCACACACCCCCTACTGGGGACCTGGCCTGCAACCCAGGCATGTGCCCTAGACTGGGAGTTGAACTGGTGGCACTTGGATTCTCAGGCCAGCACTCAATCCACTGAACCACACCAACCAGGGTGCATACAATAATTTCAAACTTCCAATCTCCCACTCTCCCTTACCCCCACTCTAAGATACTCTCATATGATCACAACCTTATCCCTTCCCCCAGGGTAACCATTATCCTCATTTGGAGAGCAGTTGTTTCCTTGCTCTTGTCCTATCGTTCCCATATACAGTTCCTTTTTCCTATATGATTTCATAATGAAGTTGGGATATTTACCGAATATATATCTGTTCATGAATGAGAATGGCTTATAATTTCTTTTTTCATACTGTCTTGGTCAGGTTTTGATATCCAGGCTATGCAAAAAATGAGTTAAGCAGTGATTCCTCTTTGCTTTTGATGAATTTGTATTAAGTATCTGTTACTGAAAGTTTAGCAGAATTTTCTGATAGATACTCTTGGGCTTTAAAATTTTCTTTACAGGTATTTTTTTACTCATTTAAAAATTTACTTATTCATTATTCTCAAAACTTCTGGCCAAGATGGAGGTGTGGGTAGATATGCTTTGCTTCCTCACACAATCAAAAGGACAACAACAAATTTAAAAACAAAAAACAACCAGAACTGCCAAAAATCAAACTATATGGAATCTGACAAATAAGGAGTTAAAGAAGAAACATTCATCCAGACTGGTGGGAGGGGCAGAGATGGACAGCCAGTGTGGAGAGGACATGTGACAAGGCAGTGGCTAGAGGACTGGGTGGTCCCATATTCGTGTCTGGATAAACTGGGAGGTACAACTGTGTAGTGAGACAGACTATGCAATCTAGGGTTCCAGCATGGAAAATAAAACCTCAAAACCTCTGGTTGTAAAAACCTGTGGGGGTTGCATTGGTGGGAGAAACTCCCAGCCTCACAGGAGAGTTCATTGGAGAGACACCCATAGAGTCGTAGAATGTACACAAACCCACCCACCCAGGAATCAGCACCAGAAGGGCCCAGTTTGTTTGTGGGTAGTGAGGGAAGTAACAGAGAGTGGGCAAGAGCTAAGCAAGAGGCATTGTTCCCTCTCTGGCCCCCCGCCCAGATATAGCACCACAAACAGCAAAGTGGGTTGACCTGCCCTGTCAAATACCTAAGGCTCCGCTCCTGAAATGTAACAGGTGTGCTGAGATAAAGAAATATGGCCCAAATGAAAGAAAAACAGATCAAAGCTTCAGAAAAAGAACTAAGTGATGAGGAAATAGCCAACCTATCGGATGCAGATCACAAAACACTGGTAATCAGGATGCTCACAGAATTGATTGAGTACAGATGCAAAATAGAGGAAGAAGTCAAGGCTATGCAAAGTGAAATAAAGAAAAATATGCAGGGAACCAACAGTAAAGGGAAGGAAATTTGGACTCAAATCAATGATTGGGAGCAGAAGGAAGAAATAAACATTCAGCTGGAATAGAATGAAGAAACAACAATTCAAAAATTGAGGAGACGCTTAGGAACTTCTGGGACAACTTTAAACATTCCAACATCCGAATTGCAGTGGTGCCAGAAGGAGAAGAGGAAGAGCAAGAAATTGAAAGCTTATTTGAAAAAACAAGGAGTCTATGCCATACCACTCTGAACATGCCTGATCTCATCTGAAAAAATAATGAAGGAGAACTTCCCCAGTCTGGCAGAGGAAATAGACTTCCAGGAAGTCCAGGAAGCTCAGAGAGTCCCAAAGAAGTTGGATCCAAGGAGGAACACACCAAGGCATATCATAATTACATTATCCAAGATTAAAAATAAGGAGAGAACATTAAAAGTAGCAAGAGGAAAAGAGACTGTTGCCTACAAAGGAGTTCCCATAACTATCAGCTGAGTTCTGAAAAGAAACCTAGCAGGCAAGAAAGGGCTGGAAAGAAGTATTCGAAATCATTAAAGGCAAGGACCTACATCCAAGATTACTCTATCCAGCAAAGCTATCATGTAGGATGGAAAGGCAGATAAAGTGCTTCCCAGATAAGGTCAAGTTAAAGGAGCTCATCATCACCCAGTCCTTACTGTATGAAATGTTAAAGGAACTTATCTAAGAAAAAGATCAAAACTATGAAAAGTAAAATGACAAAAAACTCATAACTATCAACAACTGAACCTAAAAAAGTAAAAACAAAAACAAACTAAGCAAACAACTACAACAGGAACAGAATCACAGAAATAGAAATCACATGGAGGGTTATCAGCAGGTAGGGGGTGGGGAGAGAATGAGGGAAAAGGTACAGGGAATAAGAAATGTACATGGTAGGTATGAAATAGACAGGGGGAGGTTAAGAACAGTGCAGGAAATGGAGAAGCCAAAGAACTTATATACATGACCCAAGGACATGAACTAAGGGGGAGGTACATGCTGGTGAGAGGGAGGAATGCAGGGCAGAGGGGGTGAAGGGGGAGAAAAAATGGGATAATTGTAATAGCATAACAATAAAATATACTTAAAATTACTTATTCAAGTTTTTTAATGTCATAAGACACTTCAGCTTTGGTAAATTATAATTTTCTAAAAATTAGGTTGTTCACAAATTATGTTCTTTCAACCTTATACAGCCTTACTAGTTTTTTAAAATCTGCTTGTATCAATTCCCAACACAGTGACATATTAAAATCTCCTTCTGAAATTGTGGATTTCTCTCTTTTGTTTTACAGGCCTGTAAATATTTTCTTTGTTTTTGAGACCACACTCCTGATAAGTTGAAATTTTAATCATTATAAAGTGACCCCTTTTTATTCTTTTTAGTCTTTTGGTATTAAAGTTTACTTTGTCTGCTCTTAATATAGATCAACATTTTGAGTGTTTAATATAAAAAAATAATGAGTGTATTAATTGCCACCTGCAAGGAGCAGAGTCACTTTCTATAGGTAATTAAAATTAAAGGTTAAAATAAAAAGTAGCCCATTTCTAGAAGTTAGTAGATGGTATTTTAATCAATTCAAAATGAAGCACCTAGGCATTGAATTTTTTTGCTTAATCCTTCATTAATTTTTTATATCTTAGAAAAATTTTTAGTAGTAAATAGGTTAAAAAGAGGTATGAAAAAGAGGTGCCCCAGTTTGGTTTTCTCAAACCAGTAAATACATTTACATAAGAAACATAAATCTCAAAACTGAAAAAGGAAGATGGAAGCTATATTCTTTCAGTACTATAAAATATTTTTAATTAAAAAATATATAAATAGATAATATCAAGACATTGTATAAAATAAATCTTATTAATAATAATAACTTATCACATTAATTCTGTAATCTGGTCTTCCTTAAGGAAACTTGATTATTAGATATTTTTGCTTAAGTTTTTATTATCTTTACAGTCTTAATGGTATAGTTTCAAAGTAGTTATCTGTTTTGGTAATATAATTTGTGAGAATGTCAAATTTAATCTGAACGTTAATTCTATTCTGTGCTTTTTGATGCTGAAAACAAGAAGTTCTACTATGTGTTATTAAATCACAGTTTAACAGTCCTGTCAGCTTATTAAAAAAGGGTTGAATTTAATTACATTGGGAAATAAAATCTGAATTCAGTCAGCCCTTTGCAGTTTAAAGTAGGATCCGTATAATCATGAATGCTTTTCTGTTAGAAGTTGGTTATTTTGTATTTTAAAATGCTTATTTTTTCTTACGTTTGCTGTTTTGTATTTCTTAAATTTTCTGCCATTAATATGCTCCCTTTTATTAAAAAAGTTATTATAAAAGCAAACGATATGAGAGTATTTTGAGCTACTTCTATATTGCACGGTGATCATATTTTTACATTTTATTCATAAATTTGTAAATGATACCTGACTAAAAAAACACATGTAATACAGTAGAACCTGATGTTTGTAATGTTCACAAGTTTTTAAAATCAGCTCTCAATTCCTGTGATAATTTGCTTCAATATATGATTTACTCACAAAATACATAAACTATCAACAGAAAACAGGTCTCATTGAGATCCACACTGAGTGATGGGGTAGACTCTCTACCACTAAATGGACCTCTTCTGCACACCTGCCTGCCATCTTCTGAATCACACCTCAGCCAAGTCTAGATCATAGACCTTTCGAGTTACTTCTAGCGATGAATGTTACTTCTGAGAAGCCAATGAACAACTACATTAAAAATAGAATCTCTAGTTGATTTATGGATAAGAATTCCACTAGTATAACTGAGACAGTAAGAAAGATGACACGGTGATCTGTGTGTTAATTTTTTAAGCTAGGTAAGTTAATAATTCAAAATCTTCTTTTAAAGACATTTCTTGTAGATCAACTGTTATGGTCAATGTTCTTAATATAGATAGAAACCATGAAATGATCTGTAAATTTCAAGATGAGGTAGTTTAAAGATTCAAGTGTGTAGAGACTTCCATATATTATTTCCCATTTTTTAGTATTTGAATATGTAGCAAATTGCTCTTACTTTTGGAGAAGTTACAGTGATTATTTTTGGAGGAGATAGTGCACTGTTTTCACTTAAAATGTAATTATTGATATATAACAACTAATTTTTCCAATAACAAATTTAAAATACGTAACTGCATGGGTTTGTAAGCTTTACTTTAATTCAGATTCTTTTTATTTTTGAAAGGGGTGTTTAGTTTAATTAATAATTTTTCCCAGAGAAAGATGAAATCTAGGCAAAATATAGGCTGTGCTGACACAGGTAAAATGGAGAGCGGCAGCAGTTACCTGCTTCCCCCACAAGCCCCATTGTTGAAAAATGGAGGCTTTCAAAATCCCATACAGTAGTCTTGTTGTAGTAATTTCTCAATAAGGCGGTGTTCTTAATATAACTGAGAACTAAGAATTAATCACAGAATATAGAATTCAAAGAGACTTTAGTTCAGGTCATGAGTTTCTTACCTTGTATTTTTTTCATTTTTCAATTACAATTTACATTTAACATTCTATATTAGTTTCAGATGTACAGAATAGTGGTTAGACAATCATGTACTTTACAGAGTGGTACCCTGATATTTCAAGTACCCACCTGGCCCCTCCATACATAGTTATTACAGTATTATTGGCTGTATTCTCAGTGCTGTAATTTACATCTCTGTGACCCTTTCATAACTACAATTTGTACTTCTTAATCCCTTTATCTTTTTCACCCAGCCCGCCCTTGCCAATTCCCTTCTCTTTGGACACCATCAGTCTATTCCCTGTGTGAGTCTGTTTCTATTTTATTTTAGATTCCACACATAAGCTAAATAATATGGTATTTGTCTTTCTCTGACAGACTTATTTCACTAGCATAATACTCTCTAGGTCTATCTATGCTGTTACAAAAGATAAAATTTCATGGCTGAGTAATGTTCCATTGTGTATATGTACCACAGCCTTTTTATCTACTCATTTTTTTGTTTTTTTTTTTAAGATTTTATTTATTTATAGGGGGAAGGGAAGGAGAGAGGGAGAGAAACATCCATGTATGGTTGCGTCTCATGCATCCCCTGCTGGGAACTGGCCTGCAACCCAGGCATGTGCCCTGACTGGGAATCAAACCACGATACTTTCGTTCGCAGGCCTGTGCTCAATCCACTGAGCTACACCAGCCAGGGCATATCTACTCGTTTTTTAATGGGCACTTGGGTTGCTTCCATATTTTGGCTTTTCTCAATAATGCTTTAATAAACATGGAAGTACATTTATTCTTACAAATTAGTATTTTGGGGTATTTTTTTTGTATATTCCCAGAAGTGGAATCTTTGAGTCATAAGGCAATTCCATTTTTAATTTTTTTTGAGGAACCTCTGTATGTGCTTTCCACAGTGGTTACACCAATCTATACTTACACTTTTCTTCACATCCTTCCCAATATATGTTGCTTGTGGATTTATTAACAATAGCCATTCTGATGGATGTAAGGTGGTATCTTGTGGTTTTGATTGGCATTTTGCTGAAGATTATCAATCTTGAGCAACAATTCACATGTCTGTTGGCTATCTGGATGTCTTTGGAGAAGTGTCTGTTCATGTCTTCTGACCACTTTATAATTGAGTTTGCTTTTCTGATGTTGAGTTGTATGAATTCTTTAAATATTTTGGATATTAACTCCTTATGGAATGTATCATTGGCAGATATCTTCATGCCTTCAGTAGGGTGACCATTTGTTTTATTGATAGTTTCCCTTACTATGGAAAAACTTTTTAGTTTGATGCAACCCCATTTTTTTTCTTTTGTTTCCCTTGCCTGAGCAGCTAGATCAGAGAAAAAAAATACTGCTAAGAAATGTCTATTTTACTGCCTATGTTTTCTTCTAGGAGTCTTACAGTTTTAAATCTTACATTTAAATCTTTAATCCATTTTGAGTTTATTCTTGTATGTGGTATAAGAAGGTGGTCTGGTTTCACTTCTTTTAATATTTAAAAAAAGTATTTATTTTTAGAGAGAGGAGAAGGGAGGTAGAAAGAGAGGGAGAGATGCACCAGTGTGTGGTTGCCTCTTGCATGCCCCCTACTGGGGACCTGGCCTGCAAGCATATGCCCTGACTGGGAATCAAACTGGTGACTCTTTGATTCGTAGGCGGACATTCAATCCACTGAGCCACACCAGCCAAGACATGGTTTCATTTTTTTAACTTTTATTTTGAAGCATAATCTTTCTCTCTACCCCACTCTACTTCTCCTACTAAAAGCCAAAATAAGTGCTAGATGTGTGAGTGGGATGTCTTGTTGAAGCAAGGTGAGGAAATCAGGCATTTTGCCTGCTCAGCAGCAGTTGACCTGCCTCCTTTCTGGAACTGAACGGCACCACTTCGGGTAAAACCTGAATAGATAATATATTAAAAATCACAATTCTAGTCTCTCTCCTACTGAAGCAGTCCACTTGAAATCTCTAACGAGTGGATTTGCAGTCTTTGTTTTAATGCTTCTGATATTTGGGAACTTAGTGTAGCTATGTAGCCCACATTTTCCTGCACTACAGAGTGTTAGAATGTTCTGTGTAACCAAACTATCTGACTGTGCTTTCTACCATTTTTTTCAATTGTGGGCCCAATAAATATTTAAAAAATTGTTATTATATAACCTTTTCTCTTTGGTTCCCCTTTTGTTTCTTCCAGGTAAGGTATCCCTAGTGCCTTCAATCTTCTGGAACCACCATAATCTTAGTTATTTTCTTGGTTTATCATTGGTATGTTAATACTGCTCGTAAAATCTGGTACATAGGGCTGAGAAAGTCCTTAAAATAGGTTAACTTTTGCATTAGTCAGAATTTAAGACCACATTGACATTTGATCCACTTTACTCTTTTGATTATTGAAATTACAGCCAAGTAAAATCCCAGAGCTGTTTACAAATTGAACTGTTATTTATGTTATATTTTAGGTTCTCTAAATGAGTTGCCTGAGCTCAAGTTTAATAGGAATAAATGCAATATTATTTCCTTTATCATCTACTCTTTAGAGATGGAGAAGGTGATTATAAAAATGAAATTTAGGAGGATTTCTACTTCCAAGACGATGAAGTGTACATACTTTTCCCAATTTATTCCACTAAGTATAATCAAAACCGTTGGACATTATACATAAAAAAAAACATAAAAAGACTCTGAAAGGTAGAGAGAAAAAGAACAATTATCTGTGGACCTTAGGACTTTAGGAATGATATGATAGGGGATTCTTTGGATCTTTTGGTTGCCTTAAATATCTAAAACTGGGTACTGGAAAAGCCAGTAGACAGCAGATGTATACAGGAATACCACATACACACAAACAAAAAAAGCCTGGAGAACCTAGAATTCTATTCCTGATGTGACTGTAACAGTGTGTCCTAATACTACCATCAGAGGGATATCAGGGAAGGCCAAGCAGAGAGCTAGGGCTTCTTCCCTCCTGGTTGGTTGTGAGTCTTCTCTCCCACCTACCCACACAATGTGTCAGCGGGGTGTCTGGACTTTTATCTCCACCCAGCAGTAATGAGGTGCCACTCCCTGCTACACTGAGGTTGTGCCAGAAGAGGCCTGTTGGAGAGTTATGTTTTTCACCATCACCCAGCGGTACTGAGGCCACCCTCAGTTCATTGTCAGTGGAGACCATTCAGGAAACCTAGACTCCCACCTCTACCTGGTGGTAAGGAGGAATTCCCCCCTCAAGTGTCATTGGAGGACAGCTGGGAAACTGGGACTTCTCCTTCCGCTTGGCAGTAACGAGGTAGTACCTCTTACCTCACCTTCTCCTAATGGAGCAGAGTTATAGAAAGACAGTTAAAACAGAAGGTTTAAATAAGATCCTGAGTCTCATAGTATGAACACAAACAGGTTTTTCAAGCAAATTTCACTTGTCATACCCAAACCAAGAAGATCTCAAATTGCATAACAAAAGACAGTAGAATCAACACTGAAATGATGGAAGAGTTAGAATTAGTGACAAAATCATAAATCAGTCATGATAAAAATGCTTTAAGACATTTTAAGACGTCAGTGCAATTAAGACATGCTTGAAACAAATGAAAAAATAAAAAACCTCAACAAATGGAAGGTATCAAGAGAAAGCAAATGGAAATTTTGATACTGAAAAATACAAAGCCAAAATAAAAAGCTCAGTAGATGGGCCCAACGGGAAAATGGAGGCAAGAAAAGAAAGAATCAGAACTGGAAAACAGAATAATAGAAATTTTCTAATCTAAATAACAGAGACTAAAAATAATCTAAAACTAGAAAATAGACTAAAAATTTAAAAAAAAGCAGAACTTTGGGGACCTGTAGGGCTATAACAAAAGATCTAACACTTCAGTCATCAGAGACCTTGAAGAAGAGGAGGAAAAGGAAGGGACTGAAAATATACTGAAAGAAATGATGGCTAGCCCTAGTTGGTGTGGTTTAGTTGGTTGGAGCATTGTCCTGTAAACTGAAAGGTCACAGGTAATATGCCTAGCCAAGGCACATGTCTAATTTGTGGGGTTGGTTCCTGGCCAGCATGTATATGAGAGGCAACTGATTGATATTTCTCTCTTGCATCTATGTTTTGCTCCCTCTCTCTCTTCCTCCCTTCCCCTCTCTCTAAAATCAATAAGCATGTCTTTGGGTGAAAATAAAAAAAGAAATAATGGCTGAAAACTCCCCAAATTTGGCAAGAGGCATAAACATACAGATTCAAGAAGCTGAGTGAATAGCAGATAAATCCCCAAAAAGCCATGCCATGACACATCATAATTAAACCTTCGAGAAATAAAGACAAAGAAAAAATGTTGAAGGTAGCCAGATTTCTGTATGTATCTGTGCAATTTTCCCATTGTATCTTCTTGTTTCTTCTGCAAATATTAATTTATTATAAAGGTGTGGGTTTATTTCTGAGCTCTCTGTTCTGTTCCATTGATCTATTTGTCTGTTTTTATGCCAGTACCATGCGGTTTTGATTACTACGGCCTTATAGTATAGTTTCGCATTAGGTAGTGTGATTCCCCCAACTTTGTTGTTCTTTCTAAAGAACTCTGTTACTATTAGGGGCCTTTTGTGGTTCCATATGAATTTTTGAAATGTTCTAGTTTTGTGAAATACATCATTGGTATCTTGGTATGAATTATATTGAATCTATAGATTGCTTTGTGTAGTATGGACATTTTAATGGTATTAATTGTTTCTATCCATGAACATGGTAGGTACTTCCACTTATTTGTATCTTCTTCAGTTTGTCTCTTCAGTCTTACAATTTTCTAAGAACAGGTCTTTTACATCCTTAATTAAGTTTATTCCTAGGTATTTTATCCTTTTGAAGCAATTGTGAATGGAATTGTTTTCTTAATTTCACTTCCTCACAGTTGATTATTGACATATAAAAATGCACCTGTTTTCTGGACATTAATCTGCACCCTGCTACATAGCTGAAATAATTTACCAGCTCTAGTTGTTTCTTGGTGGAATCTTCAGGGTTTTCTATGTATAGTACATGCCATCTGAAAATAATAACAGTTTTACTTCTTTTCCAATTTGAATGCTTTTTATTTCTTCTTGTGAGACTGCTGTGGCTAGGACTTCCAGTACTATGCTGAATAATAGAGGTGAAAGTGGACACCCCTGTCTTGTTTCTGATCTTAAGGAAATGCTTGTAGTTTTTGCCAGTTCAGTATGATGCTGGGAGTGGGTCTGTCATATATGGCTTTTATTATGTTTAGTATGCTCCCCTTACTCCCACATTGCTGAGAGTTTTTATCATAAATGGGTGGTGGTTTTATCAAATGCTTTTTCTGCATCTGTTGATATGATCATATGGTTTTTATCCTTCATTTGTTTATGTGGTGTATCACATTTATTGATTTGCAAATGTTGTACCAACCATGCATTCCTGGAATAAATCTCACTTGATCATGGCGTATGATCTTTTTGATGTATTGCTGTATTCAGTTTGCTAATGTTTTGTTGAGGGCCTTAGCATCTATGTTCATCAGGGATATTGGCCTATAATTTTCTTTCTTTGTAGTGTCTTTATCTGGTTTTGAAACAGGATAATGATGGCCTTGTCCAACAAACTTGGTAGTCTTTCCTCCTCTTGACTTTTTGGAGTAGTGAGAAGGAGTGGTGTTAGTTCTTCTTGGCATATTTGGTCAAGTTCACCTGTGAGGCCATCTGGTCCAGAGTTTTTGTTTGTTGGGAGTTTTTGATTACTGCTTCAATTTTAATAGGTATAATCTGTCTATTCAGTTTCTCTGATTCTTTTTGCTTTAGTTTTGGAAGATTGTATGTTTCAAGGAATTTATCCATTTTGTCCAGGTTGTCCAGTATGTTGGCATATAGTTGTTTGTAAAATTTTCTTACAAACCTTTGTATTTCCTGGGTGTCAGTTGCTTTTCCTCCTTTTTCCCTCCCGACAGTGTTTTTTTTTTTTTTTTTTTGGTCCTCTCTTTTTTTCTTACGGAGTTTGGTTAAAGGTTCATGAATCTGAATTTATTTTTTCAAAGGACCAGTTCTTGGACTGTTGAGCTTTTGTATTTTTTTTAAAACACTATTTGACTTATATCTGCTCTGGTCTTGATTATTTCCTTCCTTTTACTCGGCTTTTTGTTGTTCAGGTTCCTTTAAGTGTAAAGTTTGATTGTCTATGAGTTTTTTCTTGTTTCTTGAAATGGGCCCGTAATACTGTGAATTTCCCTCTTAGGATTGCTTTCTTTGTGTCACACAGATTTTGTATTGTTGTGTTTTCATTTTCATTTGTTTTGAGGTTTCTTTTGATTTCTCCTTGACCTCATTGTTGACCCCTTCATTTTTAAAAGATTTTATTTATTTATTTTTAGAGAGAGAGGAAGGGAGGAAGAAAGAGAAGGAGAGAAACATCAATGTGTAGTTGCCTCTCACACACCCCTACTGGGGACCTGGCCCACAACCCAGGCATGTGGCTTGACTGGGAATCAAACTGGCAACTCTTTTGTTCACAGGCTATCCTCAATCCACTGAGCCACACCAGCCAGGGCTCCATTTATTGTTTATTAACATGCTATTTAGCTACCATGTCTTTGCATGTTTTTCAGTGTTCTTCTTGTGGTTGATTTTTAGTTTCATAGCATTGTGGTCAGAGAAGATGCTTGATATGATTTCAGTCTTCTTCAAATTTTTGAGACTTATTTTGTGTCCTTACATGTGATCGATCCTAGAAAACGTTCCATATGCACTTGAAAAGAATGTTATCCTTCTGCTTTGCAATGAAATATTCTGAAGATATCAATTAAATCCATTTGATCCTAGTATGTCATTTAAGGTCATTGTCTCCTTGTTAGCTTTCTGTCTGGAAAATCTATCAATTAATGTCAGTGAGATGTCAAAATCCCCTACTAGGAGTATATTTCTGTCTGTTTCTCCCTTTATGTCCACCAAGATTTGCTTTATATATTTAAGTGCTACTGTATTGGGTACATAAATGTTTACTAGGGTTATGTCCTCTTGTTGGATTTTATCTTTATCATTACATAGTGTCCTTCTTTGTCTCTTCTTATAGCATTGGTTTTAAAGTCTATATTGTCAGACATAACTATTGCTATCAGAGCTTTTTTTCTTTTTCTATAACTATTGCTATCAGAGCTTTTTTTCATTTTCATGAAATACGTTTTTCCATCCCTTTACTTTTAGTCTGTGTGTATCTTTCATTCTGAAGTGGGTCTCTTATAGACAGCATATATATAGGTCTTGTTTTCTTATCTATTCAGCTACCCTATGTCTTTTGGTTGGAGCATTTAAGCTATTTACATGTAAAGTGATTATTAATAGATATGTATTTATTGCCATTTTATTTTTAACCATTTTCCTCTGTTTTCATTTTTTATTCTTCTTTTAAAAAAGATTTTTATTTATTTATTTATCTATCTATCTATGTATCTATTTATTTATTTATTAGAGAGGGGAAAGGAGGGAGAAAGAGAGGGAGAGAAACATCAATGTATAGTTGCCTCTCATATGTTCCTACTGGGGACCTGGCCCACAACCCAGGTAATGTGTTCTGACTGGGAATGGAACCAATGACCCTTTGATTCTCAGGCTGGTACCTAACCACTGAGCCATACCAGGCAGGGCTTTTTTCTTCTTTTTCTTAAAGCAAGCTCTTTAACTTTTGTTGCAATACTGGTTTGGTGGTATAAACTTGAGCTTTTTCTTGTCAGGGGAGCTCCTTTTTTCTTCAGTTTTAAATGATAGCCTTGCTAGGTAAAGTAGTCTTGGTTGAAGGTCCTTACTTTCATAACCTTGAATATTTCATGCCAATTCCTTCTGGCCTGCAATGTTTCTGTTGAGAAATCAGATGAGAGTCTAATGGGACCCCCGTTGTAGGTAATTAACTGCTTTTCTACTGTGGCTTTTAAGATTCTCTCCTTGTCTTTCAGCATTTCCTTTTTAATTATGGTGTCTCTTTGTGTGGGCCTCTTTGGGTCCAACTTGTTTGGGACTCTCTGAGCTTCCTGGACTTGTGTGCCTTTTTAACCTTCACCAGATTAGGGAAGTTTTGGTCATTATTTCTTCAAATATGTTCTCAATCCCTTGCTTACTTTCTTTTCCTTCTGGTATCTCCGTTATGCAGATGTTGTTAAGCTAAATGTTATCCCAGAGATTTCTTAAATTCTCTTCATTTTATTTATTTATTTATTTATTTATTTATTTATTTATTTATTGCTACTCTGCTTGGGTGTTTTTTTTCTATCTTGTCTTCCAAGTTGCTGATTTGATGCTCTTCTTCTTCTAACCTACTGTTTGTTTTTTCTGGTGTATTATTTACTTCAAACATTGCATTCTGTATTTCTGAGCAGTCCTTTTTTATGGTTTATATGTCCTTTCTCATGCTGTAGAGCATCTTTATAATCACTACTCTAAACTCTCTATCTGATAAATTGCTTGCCTCCATTTCATCTAGTTCTTCTTCTGGAGAATTTTCTTGTTCCTTCATTTTGGTCCTGTTTCTTTGCCTTCTTATTTTTTTACATCTTTGTGGGGTTTTTTTTGTATATGTATTAGATAAATCTGCAAAGATTGGTACAGACCTATGTCAGATTCTGCCTGTGACTGGCCATGGTCAGCCTTTTTGGAGTTATTAGCAATCCACAGCTTGTGGCTCCCTCTCTGCTGGGCCTCGGTATAAGCA